>JAGSMP010000570.1:0-148407 GCA_029286625.1 Parnassius orleans
TGCACTTTGTATACGCATTCGGTTACGCTTTAACACTTTGTGAACTGAACAGTATGACACATTTGTTCCATCCCGACGTCTTAACAATTTAGCGATACTTGTGTACCTAGGTTCGGATACCGGCGAACGACATCTAAAATGCGCTCCCGGGTGAACAGTCATTTGACCCACCTCCTGCCGCTACTGGAGCAATGGGCCGATTTTCCAACACTCGCTGAAATGCTGCTGTTATCAGACGAGAGTCATGGGTGTCGAGCGGTCGGGAATTTCTGTAAATTCGTAATGCACGAAGCATTCCCATGAGCTTCTCCAAGGCACATTAACATGTTGCCGTATTCACGAGCACTATAAACGTACGCGTTAGGCATTATTAAAACAAAAAGAAACACAAAACGTAACAACAAGAATAACACGTAATAACAAGGTAATACCAGTAATAACAATAAGAATTTAATAAAAACAATTGAACTGTCGCTTGCATGCGTGTCCAAAGTCAACACGGAACTGTCTCAAAACTAAAATCAATAATTAATCCCGCCAAAACTGAAGCCTACACTGAACATTCCCACAGACCGTCAAATGTTATGACATTGCCAACTTTTATTTTATAAGTTTAGTTTCCATATGATCCCTACGACTACTCTTTCATATGGAATTTAGAAGTTATAGTTGTAATTTTTTAATAATTAGACAATCAATTGTACCTGACGAAACAAGCAGTTCGTTACTACTAAAAAATGATATTGAAATTAATAAACGTACTTACTTGGGTTTGGTTATCTTTGATTTTGTACAAGAAAATAGAAATAAAATGGTATTGAATAATTTAATAGTTAAAATCAATTGCAATTATGATCGACAGGTAATTAATCTAAAAATAATTATTTTACTTTACTTTTATTGACTTTCCGTTTTAATCCATCCAATACTTTGATTTGAAAAGAGTACGTCAAAACTATTAAAATTACTTGCAAGTTTTATTGTAATTGCCGCCTCTAATTTTGTCGCTTGCAAACAAATCTTAGTAGGTAAATTTGGAATTTATATGTTGGCGCTGACGCGTGACACACAGTCGGCCGGGCGGCGGCAGCGCGTGGTACGAAGGGGCGCGACGGGGAATGCTCGCCAGTATTACTGTGCGCGCACGTATTGGTCCCTCATTCTTCCGCGCTTTGAAAAGCGATGTTTCCCAATGTACAGTCGCACACACAGCTTTTTTGCACGACGCGCGACGATGGTTTTAAAAAGGAAGGAAAGAAAATTTTTATATCTATTGTTTTATGACTGAACTAGTGAACGAAAAGGTAAATAGAAGGTGAATGGGAAAATTGTGCAGTAAAGTTAAATGTATTGAGGAAGAATACCGAAAAAATTACCATGTGGTCAACCTGATGACGGAAACATTTATCATTCGCATTGATGATGATGATTCTGATGAGTGATGATGAAGTAGCATCCAGTAACACCAATACACCATCGACATTTGGCTTCCATGTTCCATGTTCCAATGGTATAATGGACAGCGTGTCACCCTTAGCTTAAGTTTTCTTGTTACAAACTACTTTATTTTACGATAGAAATAAAAATAATGCTCAAGCAAACATTATCCATTTTGAATTTCAACCTCTTCCAAAGTTCTAAGTAGCTAGTAAAGTACCTATTATGATTCTACAATACGTTTTATTGCATTAAAAATAATACAAAATACTACAGAATTTAGTATAGAAGATTATTTTTATTTTTATTTTTGACTGTATAGTTGGTTTCTAAATAACTGTCTATCTGAACACCTCGTAGATATTAATTCAAAAGCATACTTCCGAAAATGTTAATATTTAAGAACCTTTGTAACACTTTGCTTCATAAAGGTATTTAGAAGCTTAATTTTACTATTTTACTACAACTTTTATTTATTTTTTATTCCAAAGAACAAATATATGAAAAAAAAGTAATTTTAAAAATGTATGAAATAGAAAAGTTTCGTTTCATGATCCCTCGGGAAGGTTGAGAGCAAAAAATCTTTAAAAAATGCGAAAAGTGTCATCTTTGGCACATACACTCGGACACTTTATGCTTGTTCTGCGCAGATGGCTAGTCTTCGTTGAGACTGTCGACTGTCGAGACCGCCGTGACCAAAAATCGGTCTGGAGGTCATTTATATTAGTAATATTTATTGTATAGGTTTACATAGAGATGATTTAATAATATCAAATACTCCATATCGAACCATGGGTGTCGTAAGAGGCGACAGAGTGAAAGTCAAACAGGAGATGGACAAGAGCAACTTCATTGAAACAACTCTGTCGACGCCAGATAGTCGACAGTCGACCCTATTGCATTTATTATAAGGCGCTTAATATTATGTTTATTGTATAGAGTCATACATTATCATACATTCAACCAATCACACAACACAAATACTCGCCAGTCATTCCCCACACCCGACACTCATATTCATTCTCACATTCCCATTTTGATTTCCAACCAAAACAAACACAAGCACAACACCAACAATAATATAGTTGTAAATCTGTAAATTCAGACGAATAAATCTTTTAGAAGATCTACGATTTCTTTCTTTTGTTCATCGCGAACAAAAAATGGCGACCGTGACAGGACCCTGCTACTAAAACGGGTTTTTGCGAGTACGTGGGTCAACGGAGGAAGGACACTAGAAAGTCAACGCCACGTCGTGCATCACAGTACCTGGATTGCTTGGGCTACTACCAGCAGCAAGTTAGGACTACACTGCTCACCGTGCAGCTAGATCGTCTTCCGCCGAGCCACGCCGATGCTAATTCAACCACTCGGAGCCTCACACCTATTCAAGCAGACAGCACCCAACGGTCGGAGCCACGATACTTCTCCGGCTCAGCAACGACTTAACTGTGAGCCCGTTCCTATTATATCCTATTTATTCCACTCAGTTTGTGCAAATAGTGTCACTAGTTTTTTATAAGTTGTGCAAACTATCGCCTAATTTCATTTCCGATGAGCTTATTTCCGCTTACTTCTTTGTAAATTATTCCCTAAAGCCTTTATAAGCGCTAAAATTAAGTGTACTTACAGCTAGAACATATTAAAGTTGCGTTCAATTTTGCAAGTCATGATTTATACTACGTAACATTCATTACGCTAAAGTTCACTAAATAGCTAGCACTGTAAGTCCCTTAGTTCATTAAAATCACTACACATATTTAACGAATAAATTAATTATTTTTAAAATTTTAATTTGCATTTTACGCATTCATGCCTATTTCTATTCCTTAACTACGAATTGCTCTAAACTTTTTCTATACGCTAATCGCCTCTCGCTGTTAATTAATAACTGGTGTATTAGATACGAGTATTTAGCATTATTACAACTCAATTCCAGTGAAGCGGTGCGTGCCCGAGGCGACCCTTTTGACGTCACCCTTTGTCTCCGCGGCTACCTGAGCTCCGTGCGGCGGCCGTTGCTCGTGCGCCGATCAGCTGGTCCGAACCGGTTCATCAACCGCGCTAGCTGATTATCACGATAAGCGAGGAGCGTACCGTTTTGATATTTTCTTTACTAATTCTTCGTTCATTTATTTAACTATTTTAAATCATTTAGAATAGATATTTTCATCAAATGGAGTCTAAAAACGATAAAGTTAGATTTCTGAAGGACTTAATTACTAAACGTAGTAATATTAAAGGTCGTTTAACTAGGTTTAAAAATTATATCGATGAAGTACAAGCCCAAGATAGTTTATCTGACTTAGATATACGGAAAATTGAGATGAAATTATCTAGATCTGAGGATTTATTCAAAGAGTTCGACGAGTTGCAGGCACAAATCGAGTAGTTGCAGGTATAGAATCCGAGTTAGCTTTATGCGAAGCTATTGAACAAGATTTTGACCACTATATAGCCCTTGCGAAAACTATATTAGCAAATCATTCACCATCCAATCTTAACGAGTCTAATTCAACCGACCACATTTCTTGTTGTGGCGATGGTCACGGTTTTATGGGGTTCAAGTTACCCGTTATTAAAATATCAAACTTTAATGGTACCTACTATAAATGGCTTGAGTTTAAAGAAACTTTTAATTCGCTAATTCATAGCAATAATAAAATAAAAAATATTTACAAATTTCATTATCTTAATTCTTATCTGGAGGGAGAAGCTGCTCGCGTTATTAGTAATTTAGAAGTTACTCATAAAAACTATATTCAAGCCTGGAAATTCTTGTGCGAACGCTATGATAATAAGCGTCAATTAATTAATAACCACCTAACAGCTTTATTTAATTTTGAAAGCATACGAGAGATCGATAAGTCATTGCGGTATATTATAGATCACGTCACCAAAAACTTACGCGCTCTCGATACGCTTGGATTACCTACTGACAAGTGGGACGTCTTAATAATTTACATGGTCACAGCAAAATTAGACAAGAGCACTATTTACAAATGGGAAGAGCATAGGAATACGTTGTCAGAGATTCCTACTCTTAACGAGTTTTTTATATTTAAAAAAAATATGGAGTGAATGTTTTAGAGACTGTTAGCCGTAGTAAGCAAGATAAATTTTCTAATTCTAATAATAATATTAAACAATTTGCCTCTAGTAGTAGTTCGAACAAAACTCAAACTAAGTCATTTTTGTCAACATCAAATAGCGATTCGAAAGGTAAATACCACTGCCTAGTCTGTAGAGAAAATCATCGCTTATTTGAGTGTGCTACATTTAAAGCTAAGTCTCCTGAAGAAAGGCAGCTTACTGTAACATCATTAGGTTTATGCGTCAATTGTTTGAGACCCGGGCACGATGTTGAGAATTGTACTCTTCCAGGGCACTGTCGTTCTTTTAAAAAACGACACAATACATTGCTACATATAAAACCCGAATCTAGTTTGTCAACTGAACAGTCACCTATCGTTATGTCCCCCTTGTCTGGTTCGTCTCAAGTTTTGCTGTGCACCGCTAGTGTGCTTGTGTCAAACCCAATAACTAATGAAACTATAAAGGTCCGCGCTTTACTCCATAGCGGGAGCCAGTGCTCCTTTATCACTGAGTCACTTAAACAGCGACTCATCCTATCTACACATCCATCTAATGTTGATATATACGTACATAAATACATATATAAACACTCACGCCTGTCACCCAGAGGGGTGGGCAGAGACTATGGACTTCCATTTGGCACAATTCTGACACACCTCGCTCACCTCCTCCACATCCATATACCTACGCTTACACGCTCGTCGGTTAAGGGTACACTTAATTTGGCCCATTTTCAATATATCGCCAATTTGGTCGATAAATTTTCGCCTAGGGCGTCCCTTCCTGACTCTGCCATTCACCTCTGACACATAAATTTGCTTTGTCACTCTTTCCTCATTCATTATTTCTACATGACCAAACCACCGAAGCATTCCTTTCTTAATGCTGGTCACAACATTATCTTGCAAACCACACTCTTCTCTTATCACACAATTTCTCACTCTGTCATTTAGATTCAGCCCTAACATACTCCTTAATGACCGCATTTATACAGAATTTATTCTACTCTCGTGCTTCTTCTGCCACACCCAACTTTCACTACCATACAGTAAAGTAGGGTCTAATTTACTTAAGGTCTATTGATTGAAATGGATCGATTCAAGTTCACTTATTATGCGCTAAAGCACGTGTAGCCACTACAATACCAAGGCTCGAGCTATGCGCCTGCGTATTGGGTGCACAATTGAGCTCTGCTGTAACTAAAGCTCTACGCTGACCTATCAATCGTCATATATATTGGACTGATTCACGCGTAGTTTTGGGTTGGATTCATACACCCAACAAAACAAAAACATTTGTGGCCAATCGCATTGTGGTAATAGGTGATCTCACACAGTCTACATCGTGGCGATATGGGCCCACTACTCTAAACCCAGCAGACCTCATCTCACGAGGTGTAGATTTAAAAGACATATCCTCTACGCAACCATCCTTATGGTGGCATGGACCACCTTTTATTTACAGCCAGAATCTTGGTGGCCTGCGGTAACCACGCCTGATTTCTCAAATCTACGTGAACTAAAAACGAGCTCCGTTTTGGCGGCGGAGATTGTGCCTGCAGCACCATTTATCGATTTTACAAAATTTTCAAAATTTCATAAACTTCAAAGGCTTTATGCAACAGTCTTAAGATTCATACACAATTGCTCCAACTGAACTAAGGTAACTGGGACTCTCCAAGCTAACGAGTTTGAAAGCTCAACTAGATCACTTGCAAAATTTGAGCAAAGGCAATCTTTTCCTGACGAACTAGATCGTCTGCTAAACAATAAAAGCTTCCCAGCAAAGGCAGCTTTCATTTCCCATTGCTTAGAGTTGGAGGTCGTATACCTCAATCGAGCTACTCCTACGACAAAAGGCATCCCATTCTACTCAAGTCTGACCATCCACTAGCCAAACTAATATTTTTAGCAGAGCATGAGCGTCTCTTACATGCTGGACCTCAGCAACTACTTGCGTCTCTTAGGGATCGCTACTGGCCTATCGGGGGCCGACGACTAGCTAGAAGGGTTGTACGTAATTGCTTTACTTGCCGAAGATTTGGGGGTCAAACTCTATTAAATATTATGGGCAATCTACCGAATGATCGTGTAGAGACTAATTTTTCTTTTGCCACTGTTTATACTGATTTTGCTGGACCATTTTTAATTGCAGACCGCAAAGGTAGGGGATGCAAAATCTCGAAATGCTATTTGTGCATTTTTATATGCTTCCGATACAAATGTATCCACCTTGAAGCGGTAAGTGAGTTGTCTAAAAACGCATTTATTATAACATTAAAAAGGTTTATCTCTCGCAGAGGGATTCCTAAAACAATCTATTGCGATAACGGTCGTAATTTTGTAGCCGCTGCCAAGGAAATATCAATCTTTTTACAGTCACAACGAGACCCTATTTGTGACTTTGCAACTCGTTACGGTATAGAGTTCAATTCTCTCTTTCGCTTCACGCTCCTCACTTTAATGGGTTAGCTGAGGCTGGGATAAAGTCGGCAAAATATCATGTTAGAGGTGTCCTAGGCAATTCGCATATAACTTTTGAGGAACTGTCGTCGTTGTTTGCACAAATTGAGGCTATCCTCAACAGCCAACCCCTTTTTCCTCTCAGTCCGTCCCCTAACGACCTACAACCTCTCACCCCTGCTCAATTTTTAATCGACAGGCCACTTACGTTGCTACCATCACCAGACTTCATGGACTGCAGTACTAATCGCCTCAACCGCTACCAGCGTCTGGAGCAGGCTAGACAACACTTCTGGCAGCGTTGGACCAAGGAATATGTTGCTGCAGCAGCGGTCTAAGTGGCGCACTAAGAGTAGAGATCTAGAGCTCAATGATCTCATTTTAATAAAAGAGGACAACCTGCCCCCTTTATGCTGGCGCTTGGGCCGCATAGCCAAACTGTTTCCGGGCAACGATGGTATTCCTCGAGTCGCGGATATTTTACGTCCTAAGGAACAATAAGGAGAGCCCTTAATAAGATTTGTCTTCTACCTACTTCATCAGAGGAAACGTGTTAAAAGCTAAATAGAGCTTTCAACGGCCGGGAAGATGTCGACGCCAGATAGTCGACAGTTGACCCTATTGCATTTGTTATAAGGCGCTTAATATTATGTTTATTGTATAGAGCCATACATTATCGTACATTCAACCAATCACACAACACAAATACTCGCCAGTCATTCCCCACATCCAACACTCATATTCATTCTCACATTACCATTTTGATTTCCAACCAAACAAGACACAAGCACAACACCAACAATAATATAGTTGTAAATCTGTGAATTCAGACAAATAAATCTTTTAGAAGATCTACGATTCCTTTCTTTTGTTCATCAAGAACAAACTCAAAATTATAAAAATATGCGGTTGTCATCACAAGCACAGCAACTATGGCAAAATCATCCCTAAGAGCAAATCTTTGGGGGCCTGTGTTCAGCAGTGGACTTTAATAGGCTGTAATGTGTGGATGGATGGATATAAAAACTAAACTATATAAAAACATGTTTCCGTATCAAATACTTTACATTCACTTATTTAAATGTAATTGTTCTCTATTATCCTGTTTGTCGCATAAAAGGCGCTTGTACAAACACGAAAGTACAATTACGTACACACGTGTGAGCGCAGAACTACTAGTTGTTGTTCACGATTAATTTTACATGGTAGGTACACTGTTATTTCAAATGATAGTAGTTGCTTATTATTAACTACTAGCTGTGACGGCGATTTCATTCGTATGGAATCTTTTTTTTTCATTTATGTTTAAGCCAAGTAAATTGTTAATTGTATTTTATTGTATTGTTGAGTTGTGTAAAATTTCTTCTACGAATGCCCACCTCAGCTCCATGTCTTGTTACTCGTAATTATCGAACGAGCTGTGGTGACTGAAGAAATGGTGCTACTTAAAAATAACAAGCCTTAATCTTACATAGTTGTGAATTCTTAGAATGTGAGAATTATAAACTAAAAAAAGAAAGAAAAAATACGGAAGAAAAGCCTCCGCTCATTGTTGGTGAAGGTTTTGGTTCTTCTCTTCGACATATTCCTACTTATTTAAGCATATTATCATTAGTTAGCACTTAATAATGCTCTTAAAATTTCAAGGAAGCCAGTGTAATTTATTTGGATAACATTTTCATTACTGGAAAATTTCTTAGAAATAGAGACCCTAAACAATATACTTTAAACACGACATAATCAATTATCGTATAATATTTCAATTTTAAAAGACATGGATGTTTAAAATTTCCAATATATTTATTTCTATTCAAATATGAAAACATTTTATCGTTGTAACTTGACGAATATTTAATTAAAACTAAAACCATAGAATAAATAATAGCAGAATAAATAATAATACAAGAACAGAAGGATCACTTTCTGATAGCAAACTTGCGAGCTTAAACCTAGTTACAAAGTCGCTATTGTTCATAATACTTTGCACGCCTTGGATACGACCTTCGTTAATGTAGCCTACCGATTAAATCGTCGAAACAAAATTAATGTGGCGCGCGTATTAAATCAAAATGCACCTTACGTCCGCGTGCGAGAGTCTGTATCACTTAGCCCGTTACGCACCTTTGTTAAGGTGCGCTCCTACAGTAGTGTTAGGTGTTGTGAGAAAACAAATTGAATCCTTTGATATTAGTTGGTAGTAGAAAACACCGAGGTGTTATGCAATTTATTAGTAAATTGGCTGATGAACATTATTGTTCAATGTGAGGAAGGTTAATATGCAACATCGAGAAAAATTAAGATTATGACAACGTGAACGTCTTTGAAACTCAGATAATTTACCTAATTACCATTTTTACCGACTTCAAAAAAGGGGATTAAGTACTGAATTCGACTGTATTTTTTTATGTGTGTTACCTCAGAAATTTTTGCTAGGTGAACCTATTTTGACGATTCCTTTTTTATTTGAAAGCTGGTGCTTATAATTTATATATCCTATATAAATTTGATCAAGATCTAACCAGTAGTTTTGGAGTTATCCTTAATAATGTGTATTAATATTGAAGTCGGTTGTACAATTTTTTTTATTTCATTACTTGTATCTCTTCCTCTCTTTTTAAAAAACGTTACCTCCACACTAGGATTTTCTCCTGTATCGCGGGGGCAGTTTACATACATAGATTTCACAAGGACAAACATCCAGACCCAGAACAATTATTTGTAGGCCATACAAATACTTGTTCCGTGCGGGATTCGAACCCGCGGTCCTTAGCGCTGCAACTCATTTCTAAGCCACTGCGCCACGGAGCCGCCAATTGTCTGTTTCAATTTTTTGCTATTTACAAACATGCGACACGCGACGGCATTATTAATGAAAGAGTATTAATGAAAGTGCTGCTATTTTCAATCTCTTTCTTTTATCGAACAAGTGTTAAACATAACCAGTATATAGCTGATCTCGTATCAGTCACTAGTACTAGGAGGTCTACTTACACTGAACGTTTTTTAAGGTCATTGGTATTATACGCGAAAAAATCGAAAACTGCGAAGCTGTGGTCAGGTCGCTAATCAAATAATAAATCTGTAACTATGGCATCAGCCATTACCTAGGTACCTAATTATCTAGATCTTCCTATAAATAATAATATCTTACCTTTCGGTATTCTTAGAAACAGTAAAGAATAAAAAAAGTCGACATTCCTATTGTTATTTAAGCACCCGCATGCTATGCAGTAACTTTTGGCTTTTTGGGAGGCCATACTTGAATAAAAACTCAAAAACAAAAAATTTCAAAAGTGCCTAAATACTTACAAGAGAAATACTTTTTTTTAACGTAAGGCGCGCGTCAGCTCGAGCGCGCGCATGACAACCTCACTAAATTAGCCTCTTCTAGGCGGCCACACAGCGTAGGTATATTTTGATGCCTAAAACGCGGAGTGACACAAGCCTGCTAAAACTTACTTTAGTGCTAAAATAAGTAGAACGTCTAAAATATATTTTGTTTCATAAAGTTAATATCCTCTAAAATAGCATACATAATATTTATACTGTTATTTAATTCATTTCATTTCATGGTTTCATAGTTGGTTTCGTAGGAGACGACTATGGAAAATGGCAGAAAGTCCTAATCGCCTCCAATAGATGGCGGCATAACCATCCCATTTGTGCCAGACGTAAAATATGCAGACCAGGTACTGTGATCGTCAATCTACCTGCCATACGTGACGCTTGTGGTAATTTCTCCCTACAAAGGGAGAAGTCCATTTGCAACAGTGGATTTTCGTGGGTAACTGAAGAAGAATAATAAGAGAGAAAAGAAAATTTAATTGTAGTTTTCTGTCTGGGTAGGAACCACACCTCACCATTTTCTGCCGTCAAGTGACATACACTGCTGTGTTGCGATCTAAAAGGTATAGAGAACTAGTATAATTACATGCAGTTAGCCATTTTGTCTTAATCCTCAGAAATTGTTCATGGACTCTAGTAGTTATGCTGCAGCTATATTAGTAGCATAGTTGTAGCACGAATGGGTTGTCTCGACCGGGTAGGGACAACGCTATCACAGAATACCAGCGTAATATAGTAGATCAACGCTGCTGTGTTTTCTATGGTCAGTGTAGAGAACCGGATACCCCTTTTACTGGAAATGAGGCATTTCATCTTAGTCCGCAAGGATAACAACGCATCTGCATTTTGAATCTTTATCGAGGATAGATACGTAGGTGTTTATGAGCCACAGCATCCATTTACCATCAGGTGAAATGTGTGCTCGTTTGTCACCATTATCTGAAACTAATTCAGTTCACAATAAAAGTATGATTGTGATGGAGTTTATTACTCTTTAAAGTGATATGCCCAAGATTTGGACGTCAGAAGTTCTCTTTTAACTATATTAAATATTATATAACAATTTCGTATACGTGACACTCTTACAACATATTTGTAATGTAAGTCCGAACGTAATTAGGCCCAATGGTATTTTCTTTTAAAAGGAGACAGATACGTTTCCATACATTCTTGGGCCCAGGTGCTAACACGATGAAAGTTGGATCATTTGAAAGCTTACATATAAACAATTCATAGTTGAAAATTTGGCAAGATTTGTCAATCTAGGAGCTGAGTTATTTAAGATTAAGGAAAAGTGAGGTTATATTTTAACTACACTGTAACAGTCGATTTTAACTATAGATAATATAGTTATTTAACTAATAAATAAATATTTTTCACGTGTTAAAGATGGTAGAAGCTTTAAAGAATAATTATATTTATAAATTCTCATATTATAAGCATAAATGGAGGTAAATGCCTACTTACTTTGCCTGTAATGTCATAAATTGTCCCAAGCTTCCTTGTAATTCTATTGGTATAGAAATGCATGGTTTATTCTCACAAATATCACTTAACTCATAAAGCGAGTGACAATTTTGCAGTTTGTACTGTCAAGTTTTCAAATGAAAAGTCCTACGAACTATTTTGAAGACGTTAGTCTATGTATTGTTCCAAAACGAGAATTACACTAGTGTATCGATTCTTTATGTTAATCGATTTATTGATAATAAATGTTTATTTCATTTTTATCTTATTGCAAATAACATATTTTTATTTCAAAAGGATCCAAATATTATTCAAAGTAATATATTATTTCTTTTAAATTAAATCTTAGTAGTTTTTTAGTTTATATTTATTTTTTGTCCGAATAAATTTAGAATCGATTGTATTAATATAATCGATCTTCCAAATAATTTCTTATTTTAATGTTTTTTCGTATTCTAGATTGTAAAATGAGCTAGTTTTTTGAATTTGTACTCAGAAAAAAAAACAATTTTTTGAAGTATATGTATATCGATTTGTTAACTTCAGGCCCAAAAATCCCATTCTCCTTTGTTTTGTTGTAAGTCAAAGATGTCAATTACAGAGTACGCGATACCGTGCCCGGAATGAAAATAAACGAAGATAACGTTTAGAAGCCTTAAATAAATAATTTATGACTGAACATGATTTGTTTCACAATACATTTAAATGTGACTATTACTTTTTATTTACATACGAACGTATATATAAAAAAATTAATTGCTGCTTTATTTATATCGCAGTAAATTTTAGTACGTAATATATAATTTATGTAAATGCATTCTTTCATTACAACTTATCAAAAGTTCGCTGTTGTTGTCCGCTGCAGCCTCTTCCATAGATCATATAGGGGATATTTGCCATATTTGTTAAGCTTGGCAGGCGGCTTGGTAATCGCAGTTATTAATATTTTTAAATGGTATCAGGAAAATACTCCTGCTGATAAGATAAAAAATGAAATAAAAGATATTTTATTTCATTTTTTATCTTTTTATCTTACGACGCTCACGTGTTTAAATGGAGTAGTGGATTATCTTACGCCGTCATTGCACGGCGAGTTGTTAATCTCTTTTCTTGGATGTTCAAAAATTGTGTCTTTCCCGCCTGACTCTTTTCTGCTTTATCACTTTCCAAAAATGAGAGAAAGTCAGTTACATACAGTGAGGAGCGGTTTATTAGTCGTTATAAATTACTGTTGGATATGGGCTTTTCCCATTTTTGCCAATAATCGCCACCATAATAAGTCAGATTAGCGATCGTAGTACCAGATGTTTTGCTCCTTTGATGCTGCTCTCCGACGGTGACTCTTATTTTTGCGTCAAACGGGATACTTAAACTACCGTGTATTGAATACTCTTTCCCGTAGTTGGCTTTTATAACAACCATTGGATGACATAAGGTGAAATGATGGATTATCTTAAAGCGACATCACACGCTCAATTTTATACGAGTATATTGGTTTTATAAAGTCCTAGTTACCACAACTATAATAGTGATTACATAATTTAAAATTGACGTCAATTTAAAAATCCCTCTCTCTCTCTCGCTCTCTCTCTCCCTCTCCCTCTCTCCCTTTCTTCCTCTCTCTCTCTTTTCACTAAATTCCAATAAAATGAATAGAAAAAGACAGATAACAAGATCAACGAATATGAGTCTAAATGAAAATATGTATATGCGATAAAAATGCGATTTTAAAATATAATTAAATAATTGGTTATGGTGTAATATGCTTTAATATTTTTTTATAGAATAAGGGTGACAAACAAGCACATAATACACCTGATGGTAAGTGTTAGAGTAGCCCATAGACACGTACATATATCCTCCTCGAATGATAATCAAAATGTAGACATGACTTTTCGTTACCATCAGCTTGCGCAATAGTGAGGTCCACAGAACACAATTACTCTCTACCAAGAGGTGAGGCCTATAAATAATTCCTGTAATTTATTTCGATATTCACTGATCGACATATTCTTTTGACTTAGTTTATTCAATTGACAAAGTATAGAATTGGCAGATTTTACGTACGTAAATAAGCCTTTATATCCTGTACGAGACTCGCTACGTCATCATATTCGCATTTTAACATTAATTATGCGATTTAGGGAAGCCTTATTTCAAAACAAAGGAAATTAACATTTTATTCTTATCACAATACTTGAGACAATTATTGTATACCTATATATAAAAATATAAACACCCACGCCTGTCACCCAGAGGGTAGGCAGAGACTTTGGACTTCCATTTGGTACGATCATGAAACACCTCCCTCGCCTCCTCCACAACCATATACCTACGCATACACGCTCGTCGGTTAAGGGTACTCTTAATTTGGCCCATTTTCAATATATCGCCAATTTGGTCGATAAGCTTTCGCTTAGGGCGTCCTTTCTTGACTCTGCCGTTCACCTCTGCAACATAAATTTGCTTTGTCACTCTTTCCTCATTCATTCATTCTACATGACCAAACCATCGAAGCATTCCTTTCTTGATCCTGGTCACAACATCATTTTGCAAACCACACTCTTCTCTTATCACACAATTTGTCACTCTGTCATTCAGATTCAGCTCTAACATACTCCTTAATGACCGCATTTCTACAGCATTTATTCTACTCTCGTACTTCTTCTGCCACACCCAACTTTCACAACCATACATTAAAGTGGCTTTTTGAACACATTCTGACTTTCCACAAAAGAGTGTAGAGCCCCATTTACTCTATTTCCTGCGTTAACTCGTCGTTCTATATCCTTATCATATCTACCATTCCTGCTAAATACACATCCCAAATACACAAACTCATCTACTTGCTCGACCAATTCCCATAATCCCAAATTAATTTAATGTTCCCCTTCAACTCTTCGTTAATATACTCAGCTAATTCTAACGTGATTTTTTGTTCGGAAAAAAAACTAATAATAGTTTTATAAGAAGAATATAACTCTTTAGCTTTTATTAATTAAAAATTAACACTATCCTTATAGTGTAATCTTTTACTAGGGCCTAACTTTCTTTAGCTAACTTGAATATCTAATAATTTACTTAAAATCCTTTCTAAATCCTTTTCCATAAAAAGCGAATTTAAGGCATACTTACAATTAAATATAGTACCTAGTAAATGCCCAAAATTTTATCCCCTGTGACATTCCATTATATTTACATAAGAAACAAACACAATTAAGACATTATAACCATTACACTAAATAATTTGCATTGAAAATATGCACGGATCCATTCCTCTACAAAAGACACAAATAATAATATGGTCCGTTTTCACTTGACTACAACATTACATAATATTTATTAATTAGTCTTAGTAATTGAAATGACGAAAGTTTTTTATTTGACGACTCAATGTAGTTGAAATATGCCATGGAGGGTTTTATTCAATGCATACTGTTCGGATTGATTTGGCTTGCGTTGTCGCTTACAGATGGCGTTGGGAGTTATTTGTGTCGCGATGTTGTTTGATACACACGGAGGACGGATTTGAGCGAAGGAAGCAGAAGAGCCGTGAGGTCAACGTGCTGACGTCACGAGCCCGAAGATAGGAGGACGTGAACGTGCGGACGTCACCAGGAGGCCGCGGGGAGCGTAGGAAGCGAACGGGCCGTGAAGTCAACGTGCCGACGTCACGATCCCAAAGATAGGAGGACGTCAACGTGCTGACGTCAGCAGCAGGCCGCGGGGAGCGGAGGAAGCTAATGGGCCGTGAGGTCAACGTGCCGACGTCATGAGCCCGAAGAAGGAGAACGTCAACATGCCGACGTCACCAGGAGGCCGCGGGAGTGGAGGAAGCTAAGGGGCTGTTAGGTCAACGTGCCGACGTCACGAGCCCGAAGAAGGAGGACGTCAACGTGCTGACGTCACCAGGAGGCCGTGGGGAGTGGAGGAAGCAGAGAGGCCGTGAGGTCAAAGTGCCTACGTCACGAGCCCGAAGATAGGAGGACGTCAACGTGCCGACGTCACCAGGAGGCCGCGGGGAGCGGAGGAAGCTAAGAGGCCGTGAGGTCAACGTGCCGACGTCACGATCCCGAAGATAGGAGGTCGTCAAATTGCCGACGTCACCAAGAAGTAGCAGGGGGCCGTGAGGTCAACTTGCTGACGTCACAAGCTCAAAGACAGGAGGTGACAGCTGTCAGCGGTGATTGATAGATAACGTCAATGTGACAGCTAATGTCAAACCGGCAGCGGGTGTCAAGTTGACAGCAAACGTCAAAGTGACAGGAAGTGTCAAATGGGCAGTGAAGTTGTCAAGTGTCACTGTCAGAGGGGAAGAGGACTATCAGTGAAGGTAGTGGTTTGAAGTTAGTGACGGAAAACTGTGAGTACTTTTGCTTGCTTCATAATATCAAAAAAAGGAGATATAGAAATTTGGACTTAGTAAATTTAATGTATCCAACAGTGAGCTTAGAATAATTTTTAAGATATTTTTAAATTAACTTTTCCAAAATTTTGCAGTGTTTTTAGCATAAAGAAATTTAGTGTTCGGGATTGAGTTGTTACAGGCTGTCTTTTTCGTAGTTTTTATGTATAAGTGATTTGTCAGGTATTTTTTGTTTTAGTTTTTTTGTTAAAATGAAATCATTAATTAATTTTCAAAATGATTCGGCTAACAGAATATCTCTCCCTTCCCCTTACCCCTGGCCGACACCAGCAGAGGCCCTCGGACCAAGACGAGATCAGCGCCTTGGGTCACAGTCACTCTCGCTGATGACGTTCCAGTCTCACCCCTCGAGGTGGAGGGCTGGGGATTGGAGTTGGGGCAGTTCAGGTTACATTGCCGCGTCAGAGCCTCCCTTGACCTTAAAATTTATCATCTTAAAGCCAAGGTCGACTCTGCTGACTGCCGCTCGGAGAGCCTCCGCTGATGGGTCGTCCAGAGAAAAGGTTACTAGGAACCCATTCTGCTCGTACCTAACGGTGGAGGATTTTCCAGAGTTCGGTATGGAGGATTTTGTGCCCTCAACAGTACAGCCGCCTGCTCTGGAGAGTCAGGTTCGCTGCGGGGAGAAAGGTGATGCCCAGTTGAGGCTTAGGCATTTCGCTCTCGGGTATTATCGAGAGCTGAGTCGGCCGGAGCCAGGGTTTCAGTTTTCCGATCTCACCCACAATCCAGTCCTGGCTTGCCTAATTCAGGCACATTACCAGAATCCAACCTGGCTTGTGGGTGAAACCCGAAAATTTTGGTCCCATTCCCGGCTGCGCTCCGCAGGCCGTCTTAGCAATAGCCTGCGTTAGTGCCCGGTGAACCAGCCGCATCTGCTCCACGCTCATAGGACTCGAATTGCGAATTCCTACACGTGCGGAGCCAGCTACGGCACTGAAGCTGAGCTTCTTTTTCCCCGTTGTCAGCTTCACAGATTTCCTGGGCTGATCTTTGGGGGACTCCTCCTCAGACCGACTGCGTTTTTTCGCCTTCGGAACTAGGGGAGGTTTGGGCAGAGGAATTTCGTCCCAGGGCTTCTGGCAGAAAGAGAAGGCCTCTTCGGCTGCTATCTTAGCTGCTATCAGCCTTCGGTACCTCTTCTGTGCTGCCCCACTAAGCTTATAAGGCCTAGTGAACTTTTTCTTTTCCCCTCCCTGGTTCGTTTCCGACTGTGGTTCGGCTGCAGACGTGCCCTTTACTTCTCGGCTCATCCCAGGTTGGGGTGTAGGGTTGCAGGGTGTTGATGAAGCTAAAAGAGCCTCTTCCAGACATACAGTCAGTTCTATTAAATGACAGTTTATTATTTCCAAATGTCGATCTTCGTCCATTTTGGTCCCACGTTTAGCTAGGGAAAAATTCAATCACCCCCGGCAGAGCCCCGCATGCCGGGGGAAGTGCTAAAATACTACCCGAATCGCCCTAGTCTCGGTTCGCGACACCGTTTGCGACTGGACCCCAGCCACGCATCCATTGGCACGGTACGCTTAACACCTTGGATTGGGTTAAGATAGGAAAAAAAGGGGTGGGATAAAAAGAAAAGAAAATGAGGATCGTCTGAGTGTTTCTGTTATGTCTGTTTCCTATTGAACTAGATCAAATAACAGGCGGCAACCACGTAAACCAAACTGACAAACTGCTAGCCGGAAAGGAGTGCATAATAGGTGTTAATCTAGTCCTACTGATAATGTAAAAATGTGAGAATTAGGAGTAACTAACCCTCGCAGGTTTCCTTATCATGTTTATCTACAGCGTGCAGCACGTGGTATATCGGTACATAAAATTGCAATAAAGATAATATCTTTGGTGTCCAGCCTATAAAAGCCCCACTGCTAATGCAGGCCCCTCTCATTTCTGGAGAGTGTAGTTGAATACATTATTAATAAATTAATACATTATACAACTTGAATTTACTACTTTTAGTGGTGTCTCAGTCTCAAAAATTTGCCAATTTTCGACCTGAGACAAGATACTTAGTATATAAACATATACACATAAGATGATTATTTGACTGTAAAAACTATGATATCATTACACTACATTTTCATACAACTTCAATAGAAATGTTTGTTTTGACAACTAATAGAAAGTATTTCAAGTGACCAAAGTAACCAATTAGTCCGCCGCACTGCTACAATGCGAATGAAATTAGTTAAATCGCTATTAACAATAATTTCATTAGTGGCGGCGGGGATCCAACCCGAGTTACATACTGTGAAATGTACGGCCGCTGAGCCACCACAGCTCTATGTGCTCTAGTGAATCTTTTTTCTTTCGTTTCACGTTCAAATGTTTAACATATTGAATTTACACAAAGACAATCAGCTAAGTCATACTAAGAACAATTATTTGTAGGTCCTAAAATACTGGTTCTCTACGGTAGCTCAGAATATTTTATAGTACAACGTAACGGGAATCGAATCCCCGGCCAGTTTTCCTGCAACCAAACGCTTAGCAACTGAATCTGTTATATTATAAGTTCCAGTTAAATAAGTACTTGATAATTACTTTGTTCTGCTTTATTGATAGAACCGACATTTGTTTCGGTTTACTCTTTAGAATATTGTACTTTTGTCGTCTCCCGACAACATTAAATTTTTCCTTTAACAGGAAATTGTTTCATATCAATTTTTAATTTATTTTCATTTTTCTATAGTAGTAAGGATGAGAAAACAGCACACAGTTCACCTGAAGGTAAGTGGATGCTTTAGTCCATAGACATTAACATCTGTTATCGATTAGGAATTAAAATTGGATAAGTTGTCACCCTGACGGCATTGATGGAGTTCCTAGTTACTATCGAATTCAGTCACGATCGGATCGAATCATGTCCCGTTGTCGACGTGGACTTATACCGTCAGACGATGAAGCAGGAGAACACGAAGAGAAGAATACGAGAACGATAGAAAACTGCCTTATTAAAAATAAGTTTTTCTTTTTCTTTCGGTGTTGTTTTTCTTCCATTAAATATATTTCCCTGTTTTTTTTTCTGTTGCCAACATGTAAATGCCGAAATTTTGTATAAGATATTTTTCAACCGTTTAAAATAAGGAATTCAATGACAGCAAGTCTTCTTAAATATTTAGAATGTTTTCCACGCTTTAGTTTCACTGAATTTGCATATTTTAATATTGATTGGGGTAGCATGAATGCGTCGACTCGACCAAAGGAAGACCATATTCTATGAATACATCGTACTATAAAATAGCAGCGTAAAGCTGCGGCGTTCTTGTTGATGAAGAAGCCACGGAGAACTGGGACAATCCGTCAATATTATTTCTCAAAGGTGACAACGCATCTGAAATTTGCTTACTTGAAACAAGATATCACTGTCTGTGGGCCACAGTATACATTTACCATCAGGTGAACTGTGTGCTCGTTGGTAACCGTTTATTTTTTACAAAATTATACTACAAAATAGGTGGGGATGGGGAACCCTTTTCATTTTTAAGCTTTTGTTTGGGTTTTCACTTTTTAGTAGCACATTATTACTATTTTCATGCCAATTCTATGTAAATGCAATATTTATGCCGAAAATTTGTGGGTTTGTGCGCGAAATACTCATATGAATTTAAAAAAAAAGACAAACATCCAACTTCAAAAATGTCTCGGCGTGCACTGGTTATCGAGGCCGCAAACGCTTGAATTGGTCGATTTTTCCTTCAGAAGATAAAAAAATTAAATAATATAATGTGTTTTCAACGTGACCTAAATAAATCCTTTTCATATGTATATCATTTGGAACTCTTTCATATGTATACCATTTTGAACTTGTACACTGTTTCATTTTGAACTCTCTGCGAGG
Source organism: Parnassius orleans (assembly GCA_029286625.1). NCBI lineage: Eukaryota > Metazoa > Arthropoda > Insecta > Lepidoptera > Papilionidae > Parnassius > Parnassius orleans. The sequence continues at coordinate 20,078 of JAGSMP010000570.1, forward strand.
TACATAGCGATTTTGTATCATCTTTATAAATGTTTTTATCGAGCCAATTTTTATGATTTACGTTTCTTCACACAACCCTTATCCGTACGTAAAATTTTTATAAAATGATTTTTGCGCAATAATTTTATTTCATTAGATTAACAGAGGATCTAATACAAATGTAAAGCCGCCTTAACATGGTAAGCAAGTCAGCTTCGATAGACTAGGTTTGGTTAGGCATTGAGAAAATAGAAAAATTAGATATTAGCTAATTTAAGTATTTCCTTCTAACAGAATAAAATAACATTTTCATTTAATTATCAAGCCATAAAAATCTATGATCTACATGAAATATTTCCCACGAATTTATCTTAGATTGTTTGTATAGTTTCGTAAAACCGTCATCGCTCAATATTGACAACACCATTCATAACGTTGATCTTTTTGGCAGCGAAGTGGAGAGAACGTTTGTATTTGACATAAAATATTGTACGTGGATTGGGAGAACCAAAATAACGACATACATTTTCAAAATATGCTGTTAGAATCAAGCTGAATTCAAAAGTAGGTTCTCATTTCGACTGTACGTTTTTTCGTATATATGTTACACGATATTTTCGTCAATTTTTAACCGGTTTTGATGATTCTTTTTTTTAAGTATGTTATTCTTCAGGACCTCATAAATTTGAAGAAAAATATCTTTGCCTCAGGGTAGAAAGGTAGAGAAAAAAGTCGATGTTCATATATATTGAACACAAACAGCGAAACGCAAAGATTTTTCATCGTACCAACCTCCTGACAAAGAAAACTTACTTTAGTGGAGAGAAAGAAGAGAAGAGCGCTACGTCATTGAACTGTTTATAATGTATCTGTTTGAGTTTGTTTATTATAGAAAACAGGGTAAAAATAGTAAAGATATTTTAGTTTTTACTTGTAAGCCTGCAGCTCTTTAATATCATAGTTACATTATTAGTCATCATCATGGCTACATCCCTTCACAAGTTCACTGCTGAACATAGGCCTCCCCCAAACGATGCGACAAATTACGGTCCTGAGCCACCTGCATCAATCGACTTTTTCCATGTATTACTAGGTCTCCACTCCATATACAGGCACATAACTATAGCTTACAATTACTCCATATATACCCAATAAAAATTAACAAAAGCTGTCAAGCCGTGTAGGAGGAAAAGAATTACGAACACAGACACACCGGAATTTTATATACAAAGATTTATAATAATTTACAGCTTTTGTTTTAATCATAATTGACGCAGAGACTTAGCAATGAGTTGCAGCGCTGGGGGGCGCGGTTTCGAATCCCGCACGGAACAAGTATTTGTATGGCCTACAAATAATTTTTCAATGATTTAATTTCAATAATTTTTTTAAATAATTTTTGGGTCTGGATGTTTGTCCTTGTGCAATTTGTGTTTGTAAACTGCCTCCACGGTACAGGAGAAAATCTTAGTGTATCCTTAGTCTATCCTTGAGAGATATGAGAACTGCAAAATTACACCTGAACTTTAAAGAAATGAGCACTAAGATGTGACGAGCGCGGGATGAATATGTGTAATAAGATAAGAAGGATTTTATGAAACATTTCCAGAGAAAATACGTCTTTCGCTAATCAAGCCTAAACCAAAACTTGTTATTTAAAATATCTGTATCTATTATGAATTAATTTCCTACATATATTCAAATATACTGTTCTTCGTTTCCTTTTTCTTTATCTGCCTCTCACATAGTCTCCGTTGAGACTGGCTGCCGTCATCGTAATTCGGTCTGGAGGACGCTATAACTATTACACGATTAACAGTAATACAGTATTTCATAGTTTTCAGATCTATGTGATATTCTCCATGTAGTTCAGAATTTTTTACATCTGGTGAATAAGAGATGGTTAAACTGCTACCCCATCCGAAAACCACCAAATAAAAAGAGTTATAGAACGTATGTATAATAATATACTATGGCTAAGATGCATGTATGAAGTAAAATGTTTCACTAGGGCATGTGAAGTACACCATCACGCACTGGATCAGCACGGCGGAATAATGCTCCATAACCCTCAGAGGTAAGAGGCGACTCGTGTTCAGCGATGAGACATGTTAAGGGTTTAACATTTTTTTATATTTATGGATAATTTACATCAATTTAAAAACATGTTTATAACTGTGGTGACTCTGAATTCACCAGTGCTCCAAGGGCCTACCAAAAATTTATACCAGTTTTCGTTTTTAAAGCGGAACTGAATTGGCTTAATTAAAATGCCGCTTCATACATTTGCCACCCAAACCCATGCCCAACAAAAAACATACCAACAAAATGGTGGAAAAGATTTAAAATAAATTCACTCGGTTTCTCTATTTAAAAGAGTATGGCGTCTATCCTTTCTATCCGCTGATGTACCCGAGATTATTCGTGATCGGCATGGTCGGGTCCAGCCAACTGGGTGTGAGGCGTGACGTCGCACTCTGCAAGTATGTGTGATGCATGTTACGTGGCGTGTGCAGCTGGCACCACCCCTAGGTACTGGAGGAGTTGCAGCTGTTTGCACCCAATAAGGCGGTGGTTAGGCTTTGCCCACATTCTACATTTAAGGTGCCGTATACTAGGGCAAAACTACTCAGGTTTGCACCTATGTCACGTGCTGTAAAGTTATTGAATGTTATTTCCAAAAAAACAGACATATTTAACTGCAGCTTGGCATAGTTTACACAGGGTCTGTGAGATTTTTTTATAATTATTTTACAAAATTATAATATATATTTCCTTGTGTAAATACTTCTCTATCAGTTTTTTTGCATTAAAGCATAGTCTTGATCGTGATCTTGATGCCGTAACTGTTTTTGTAAAAATAAATAAAATAGTTTACACAGCTTTGACCAGATCTATAAAAAAATATCATTTTATCTAACTCCTCAAAATCTGACTTAGGTTATACTAATTCATGCCCAATTTTAGTTACTTCTGTGAAATAATCTTTAAGAATGACGTCCGCGCTAGACAGGCAGAGACTGGGGAGATTCCATTCTGTTTCGCTAATTTCAACCGATTAAATATACTACTTAACACATTATGTATAAATTGAAAAGTAAAGTTATAGCCTGTTTACGTCTCAAGGAGCAATATGTTCGCCGCGTCGTTCCGGTACGTGTCTGCAGACTTCACATATCCTCTATTTTATTCCTCAGACGTGCAAGTTTCTCCTTGATGGTTTTCCTTCATCGCTGATCAAGTGGTAAATCAGCACTCAAAAGTGCAATTAATAATTTCTTTGCTACCGGTGGGGATCGATCTGGTAAACGCTTAGCTGCTGAGCTACTACGGATCAGATAGGTACATAGGCCAACAATATTTTGCTAGTATATTTTAATGTTAAGTTAGTCACAATGCATAGTGAAACGTAAATTTTATCGTGAAAATATCCGCGTATCCATTTTGTCGAAATGGTGCGATTTTCTAGTTAATTAGCGTAAGATTAATTACTTTGTTCCGCTTTGTTCACAGCACTGACATTTGTTACTTCCTTTGTTTATTTTCGCGAAAGATATTCGCCCACTTTCCTTATCAATTGCTTTCAAGACCATTTTCTCATTTAAGTTTTCTAGCAACGTTTATTTATCACCATAGAATTGGTCGATTTCCTGCTATTTCAGAACCATAAAGCTTAATTTGAAATTGCAGGACCCGGAGCGGGGACTTCAGCACGGTCGCACTGCTTAATTATAAGCGGACTTAAGCGATCAATGACTAGCCTACGTAGGCCCATCTCTGTGATTTAGATACATGCAAAATTAAATCTTCTATTGCTCCACTCACATTGAACTGTATTATTAATAGAAGTATGAAAACGAGAACACTTTTCATACAAGGGTGACAAACCCACAAACCAAAAATTATATAATATCATCCTCTTACCTGTTCGCAATGTCTACACGGTTGTGTACCGGTCTGAGGGCCAATTTAATTACAGACTATGCGACCTCCTACTAGTCCACAGAGAAGACAACGCAACAATGTAGGTGTGCATGGACTGCAGTAGCCACTCACCATTAAGTAAACTGTTAGTACGTTTCTCACTGGTTACATTTTCGCTACTAGTAGTAGTAATTGATATTTTATCATGTCAGAAATAGCTTGAACTGCATCAGATTTTGGTTGTGCTAGTGCAAAGATGTCATTTTTATTTTCTATTTTCTTATTATAATTATACATTAACATTATTTATTTTTACTAGTCGTTATTAAAAGTTCTAAAGTTCCTAACTTGATTCATTTTCGATGATCATATGTTTGGTTAAACGAAATTGTAGAGTGCTCAGCTATAAGCTGTGTTCCTTTTCAGCCCACTGCCTTGAATTTTTTTTTCTGTGTAATACCTGTTGGAACAATTTTGTCTTCTTTTTTCTTCTTAATGCGCCTGTAGCACTCTATTACTGTTTGTTTGTTTACTGTTTGTTGCTTTTCTAATAATAAGAAGGGTTTATTATAGTCGTGGTGCTTAACATGTTAATTTGTAAGCGATGTGAACTTTCTAGTGTTTCCAATAGTCGCCTATTACGACGCCCACGGGAGGAAATGTGTTCTCTAACCAACTGCCGAATAATTTAAAAAATAAACGAAATTTTTTTGAAAATCACCGGCGTATTTTTAATTCTGCAAACGAGTGTACGACATTTTAAATAAAAACCGAAACTCTGTAGCGACTGTACTATTCATGTTTAGTCCGTGTGCAGCGAGCAACGTACTCGTAATTGACTGACTGATATCTAGGTGCATATTTGCGAATTTAAAATTTCTTACTCAAACTTTTAATAAGTACTATAAGCATATCAGGCTTAATTTTAAAACTATACATAAAAATACATAGGGTCACACCTATAGTCACCAAAAGGATAGACAGGTCCAAATATCAACTTGCTATCAGGACCACGTTTACCCCAATGATGATCTCATAGGGAGGAAATTTGCCATAGTTATCCACGCTTTGCAATGGGGTTGGCAACCGTAGTTTTTTTTATTTTTAGTCTAATAAATTGTTCTATATATACGGAGTAGAGCCATGCTGCAGCTATATTAGTAGTATAGTTGTAGCACGAATGGGTTGGCTCGACCGGGGAAGGACTACGCTCTCACAGAATACCAGCGTGAAATAGCAGCTTAACACTGCTGTGTTTCGTATGGTGAGTGTAGAGAACCGGAGACCCTTTTTACTAGATAAGAGGCATTCCATCTTAATCCTCACGGGTGACAACGTATCTGCATTTTGATTCTTTATTGAAGATAGATGTAAGTGTCTATAGGTCACAGCAACCACTTACCATCAGGTGGACTGTGTGCTCGTTTGTCACCCTATCCCACAAAAAAAGACTATAAAAGACCACAGCCGAATATGGGTCTCTTCTGTTGTATGGAGGATTCGACATTAGTTCTCGTCATTTTTCTGGGTATTTTACATCTGGTATGTTCGAGATGGTTTTAGAAATGCCAGTATAATCACATGACCATCTCTCATGGCCATCTCAGAAATAGTTATATCTCCATCATACTAGCTCTTGCTTATGTGGGCTTACTTATAACAAAAAAGAATGTGCCACCAGTGTTACTTGCTGTATTAATTTTTTTGGCTATACCTAGTCCGGGTAACTAGCTGATATTTGGACCTGCCTATCCATTCGTTGGTTACTAGCGTGACGCTTTGTATTTTTAAGTATTAATTTAAAATTTAGCCTGTTACGTTAATAGTATTAAAACTTCGAGTAAGAAATTTTAAATTCGCAAATAAATGCACCTAAATGTTATAGTCTGTCAATTAAGTTATTCGCTGCATACGGACTAAACATTTATATAGTCGCTTCAGAGTTTCGGTTTTTAAGGTCATATTGGGACATTCGTTAGGGGTAAGCTGTGCAGATAGTCTCAATTCAGCGTAAATAATTCATCAACCCATTTAAATATAAACATACACATAAATTCATAGTATAAATAAATTATATATGCGAAGCAATACCAACTTCAACGCTTATACGAATAAAAATCACTTACTTTAGCACTGGAATATGATTATATAAGGCATTTATTCAAGGTTTCAGCTTGGCTGACCATTTAAAAGTTAATTTAAAATTTATTCAAAAGAGTTAGACGGCTCTTTCAAATTCAGGCTTACTTTAACTTTTAAACGTTTTAAATATTAAAACATTATAGAAATAAACACACATGAGTAAAATGAAATATATTAATTTTTACGACGTATAGGAACATTTCGTTTGACAAAAATGTCATTTTTTTTCAAATCTACTACCGTTTTGAAACGACCGAAAAAGAAACGGCGAAAGAAACTATGCAGGTTTCCTCTTTATTGTCATTTTTTTAATAAATATTACATAATATTGTTATGATAAAAGTCCCATCTTTAAGTTAAATATGTTCTATGACGTCCTCAAAGTAAATATGACATTATATAAATAATCTGAAATAGTAATATCGTCCGTCCGTCACAGCCTATTAAAGTCCACTGTCCACAATTGTCAATTGTGAACAATTTTCAACTGTGTGTTAAACATCAGGAGTGGTCCCATATAAATTTGAGAATAAAATCTATCTGGGTGGAAAGTATGGGATATTGGGATATTTAATGTAACTATTTATAATATTTTAGAGTATAAATTTCACATAATTACTTCTAAATACCGAGCTTTGATTCTTTTTTACACTACTTATGTCTTTGCAACTACATTTGTAGCTATTAAATGAAAATTATTTTATTATTTTACTTCTTTGAAGGATTTTACTTTTTATTATAAGCGTAATTTTGTTCTGAGTGCTCGTTAATATAAACATGTGTTACTTAGGTGTATCACATGTTTATACAATACAAATATAAACATAATATAGAAAAGGTAAAAATGAAAATGATTTAAACTAAAAATTAAAAAAAAACTAAAATAGTTACTAAGTTAGTTAGTTAGTAATAAAATAGTTTTGATCTTAATGAAGCGGAATATCCAGTAGCGCGACGCATTCAAGCAATCCTTGTTAAAACTTGTTAAAACATACTTCAATTAGAAATAGAATAAAAGCAAAAGATGTTTTCGAACATATTCTGAAACTAAGGTGGAGATGGGCAGGTCACATTCAGGGAGTCGAAGCGGAGAGATGGACCCAGTCTGTGACAAACTGGGTTCCATGAGATATAAAACGTTGTTTACAGACTTTTTAAAGGAGGAAGCGATGATATAACAGCAGTTACTGGAAAATTATGGGCCAGACTTTCTAGACGAAGAGACGAATGGAACAAATTGGAGGAGGCTTTTACCACTAGACTGTACTTACCCAAATGATATCTAAGTGTACATTATTTTAAATAAAATTTCTAATATAATTCATTTTTTTTTCACATATTTGATTTGAATACTTTGTACGAAATATTAAGTTATAATTCTTACATACTCATGGAGAAATATAAATAAATAAAAATATTTAAAATTCAGTAGTAGGCACTGAACTTTAAAAAAGCATGTGATTATAACTCGTGTAATGAATCAGTAAAAGTTTTGTTTTTATTTTTTTAATACTATTATATTACAATATAAAAATTATATTATCAAATATTAAAAACAACTAAATAAGTTCACAGCTTCAGTTTACCTAAAATAATTTTCATTTAAGTTACGTTAACTGTGAAGTAGGAACTTTTAATTCCGTGAAATTCATTGAATTGCATACCCTAGATTTTAACAACTTTGTTTGTGCTAAGCTTAGAAATTTTAACATAATGCCGAGCGAAGTTTACATGAACACCACTTAATTGCAACTGCAACTTTTACACTTGTCTCTCGTACTACTGCTTCTCTAGACAATATGAAAAAATCTTTTGTAAAAACCTTTAAATAAAAAAAAAAAAATTTATTTTATTATTTAGAAGCCAATTTTGGCTTACAAATTTCAACAAAAATATCAGTAAATATATAAGACAGTTATTATAATAATTATTTTTTGATTTCAGACATAATACTCATTTATAAATGAAAATATTTCTGCTGCGTCGTTGTCAACTGTCAAAGCATAACGACTAAAACCCCCCCTACATACAATTTTTATCAATATGGAATAAATCCAGGGAAGTAATGTGATAATATTTCATTTATACAGAAAAATGCTTTTATTTAGGCCGTAAATGATTGTGTTTCAGGGAAAGATGCGGGGTACAGCACATTTCACAGCCGGATTTCCTACAGTGTCAAAATTGTACAGACGGTAGGCTGAATAGAATAGAATAGAATAATTTTTTATTCAATATAGATTACATGTGTAATTCTTATTGAAAGTATGTTTTTACTTTACCAATGGTTCGAAAAAAAACCTCTGTCCTGGGAAGAACCAGCTAGAAACCCAGCGGGACTTTTTTTTAAAAGTAAATTTTACATTAATGGTTGTACAAACTATTTAAGTACTAAATTTATTTTAGAAACTGCTTGGAAGCGACCACCTCATTCCTAGCGTTATTATCAACCATGTATTCATTTATACTATAATAACCCTTTCTATACAGTTTCAGCTTAACAAAACATTTAAACTTGGTAATAGAGATAGCCTGTAAGCTGTCCGGGACCTTGTTGTAATAGCGTATACATTGCCCCAAGAATGAATTACTGACTCTCTGGAGTCGAGAAACTGGTATCACTAGCTTGTGTTTGTTCCTAGTGTTTACAGAATGTATATAACTTTTTTTACTAAAACTATCTTTGTTTTTGTGAACATACATTAAATTTTCGTAAATATACTGAGAGGCCAAAGTTAATATATGTATTTATTTCTTTAAATTTATCTCTAAGAGACTCTCTCGGTTTTAGGTTGTAAATAGCTCTAATGGCCCTCTTCTGTAAAACAAAAATAGTTTCTGAATCAGCCGCATTTCCCCATAGCAAAATCCCATAAGACATTATGCTATGGAAATAACTGATCTAAGCATAAACTAATCTAGCTGTCTCTATCATGCTTCTATCATCACGTCTTTCCCATGTATATATGTGAATCCTCTTATGGCTAAAGAAAGTGTTCGTCGCAAAAATATTCTTTTCCACACATACGGTGAGGAGGTCTTCACCATTCTCATTTATACTTTCATCGCCAAACATTCCTAATATCCTTTCATAACCAGACCTCTTCACCTCAACCCTTCCATTAAAATCTCCTAACATAATAATATTCTCATTTCCATTATATTTCATCAACACTATCCTTACCATGTCCCAAAACTGCTCTCGGATATAAGTGGGCTTAGACATTTCTGGGGCGTATACCCCTAGCACAAACAACTTCTTTAAGCCCACTTTCATTCGTATCCATAGCAGCCTCGGGCTTACACATTCATACTGTTTCACACATTGGCTCATTCTTTCTGAAAGTATGACACCGACTCCCTGGCATGCCCGCTCGGTCTCGTCTACACCAGACCAGTAAGCGGTATATATGCCATGTGCAGTGGCAGCCTTTCCCTTTCGTTTTGTCTCATTTACACATAACACATATCATTCATAATTTTGTATACTTCATCCATCTTATCATTCATTGCTCCACATACATGGGACACGTGTATGGTGGGCTTAGGGTCGCCTAGGTCGAAGCCTACGGACGCGAGCGACTATATCCTATTATAGATAAAAAAAACTTTAACGGAAGTCCCCCATAATTCTGCCGTTTTCTTAACATCAATAGTTTAAAAATATTTAACGATATCTTTTGGCAATACTCTATGGAATTTAAAAGTATTTGAACAAGCCTTTACTTTTTGTTTAAGCAATGATTCGGCAACAGTAGGAGAAGAATTTAATGATTTTGTTGTCAAAAAAGGAACATGAGTAAAATATTTCTCAAAAGCCATAGCAACTTCTTGATCAGATCGAGTTAAATTATTGTTAATATTCAATTAAAAATCAGAGTTGCGCGGTTTGACCTTGCCCGTTTCACTATTTATTATTCTCCAGGTCATTTTAATTTTGTTAGATGCAGTTTTAATTTTGGTACTTAAATGTAAAGCCTTAGCTGTGGAGTACACTTTTTTAAATATTTTAGAATATGTTTTTACATAATCTCTAAATATAACACTAGTATTATATGATCTTTCATTATAAAGCTCCTATAACTTTTGCCTACTTTTATAAATTCCTACTGTCGGCCATTCATTAAATGATTTGCGACTGTTAAAAGAGAAAGTTTTAGAAGTAAATATTCTACTAAATTCATAAGTTATAATTTTCAATAATGTACCATACAAATAATTAGCACTATTTTTAAATGAAAGTGATGGAAGTCTTTTTATTATATTACTTTTAAACCTCTCAAAGCGATGTTCATTTATTGGAACAAAAACACTTTGTTATGGTATTTATTATTATGTAAGGCAAAGATACCAACTGTCCACAATGATCTGAACTTAAATTTTGAATAATTGATTTATGCAAGGGCTTAACATCTGTAAAAATGTTATCTATACAGGTGGCACTAGGCCCAGCAATACGTGTTGGTTCTAAGAATAAATTAACAAGATTATACTATTTAAACAATGAGCTAAACTTAATACTAATGGAAGAAGTTTCAAGGAGATTGATGTTAAAGTCTCCACATATTACAAAAGACTTGTTCTGTTAACTAAGTTTGAGCAAAACTTCTTCCACAATCCTTTCAAAATAGTCATAAGTAGCACATGGGGGTCTATAAACACTTACAACAAATGAGGTGCTCGAGCTCGACACAAGCCATTTCTACAGTTCGCTCAACAGACAGGCTCTCAATATCCTTACGTTCTTTATATAACAATGATTTATCTGCTAATATTAAGGAGCTACCACGTAAACATTTTTCTCTATTTAAGGAACTGACCACCTGGTGACTTCTGAAACTAAACATGAAATTATAATCTTATCGTCAATTTTCAGTAATACAAAGGATATGTATATTGTTACTATTTAAAAATAATTCAACTTCCAATTCTTTGTCCATCGTGCCTTGTATATTTTAATACACCAGGCGTTGTATTTATTATTTAGTATATTATATTATAGTAGGCAATTATATTTGGATAGGTAATACCTATCTTTTGTTTAAAACTTTTTTATTAAATTATTTATGTCAATTAAATGAAATTTGTCATTATTATCATTACAACTATGTGTCAAATTTAAATTATTGTTACATATTAAATTATTCATTTGTATATTTAAATTATGTCTTAGATTATTTTCGTGTGTCAATCCCCGTATGTAAGGCAGTGTGAACAATGTAAGGCAGTGTGAACAAGACAATTTTGTGTACATTTAAGTTATTAAGTTGAGCTGTTTAAAGGTAAAAGGGGACTAAATATACATATTAAGCGATGCCATAGTAAAAGTATTTCGGCTTCACAGCCTACCGTAGAAATTCATAACTCTATTAGTAATTCCTCTAATAACACAAATGTTTCCCTTTTTTCGAAGCAAATTTACAATTATCATCGTAATGTACCAGTGGTTAAAAGAATTCCTAGAGGTGCGAGGATGCAGCTTGCTAAAGCATTGTCATGCATATTCGTTTTCATTGTCATATTCGAAATTGTTTGACTAATAGTGTAACAATTTCGAATAGTGAATAGCGAAAAGAGTTGGCAAAAATTATTTACTTTTGCGTATTCCCATTTTCATTTATCTCGACCACGTCCTAAATTCGATTTAAAAAAAGAGGTTGAGTCGAAAGTAATGGATGGCGACTTAAAAAATGCATCGCGTATTTTATTCTCAGATGACATCCTGGCTCCTGGTAATGTCGAAACTCTTGAAGGCCTTCGTTAGAAGCATCCTTCGGTCAATCCTTCTCAAAGTTTACCGTTGCCTCCCAAGACTTCTATGCAACCTTTACAAATTTCTGAAAAAGAAACTTTAGAAGCAATTATGTCATTTTCGAATGGCTCTGCTGGCGGCATTGACGGAATTACGCCTCAACATCTTAAAGATGTTGTAAGCGCTTCTGCCGGTGACGGCGGCGGAGTACTTCTTAATGACATTACAAAATTATGTAACTTTATGCTTTCTGGTAATGTTAATCCAAATTTCATTCCATTCTTATATGGGGCAAGATTATGTGCCTTCAAAAAAAGGATAACGGTATCCGTCCTATTGGTGTTAGTTCCACATTTCGACGCTTAACTTAATGCAAAATTTCAGCCTACTCAACAAGGCTTTGGTACTAGAGGTAGCTGTGAGGCGGCGGTACATTCTGTGCGTACATTTCTAATAAACTCTGATGCAGATGTTCTTGTGAAGGTTGACCTAAGGAATGCTTTTAACTCTATCGATAGGGAAACCCTGCTGAAAGAAGTGGCTAACAATACCCCCGAAATTTATCATTACGTTTGGCAATGTTACAGTCAAAATACTAACTTATTTTACGAAAACAATAATATCGATTCTGCTGTCGGTGTTCAGCAGGGTGACCCACTAGGTCCAGCACTTTTCAGTTTGGGAATTCAACCCATTATTTCAAATTTGAAATCCAAGCTGAATGTCTGGTACCTGGACGACGGCACACTGGGAGCTAGAGCAGATGACGTCCTCATTGATCTTACTCATATTTTTCGAAATTTTAAAAATATTGGTCTTGAACCAAATACCAATAAATGTGAAATATTTTTTGGCAATAATTTATCTAGTTCTACCAGAGACACTTTACTTCAAAACTTCAATCATATTTCTCCAGGAATAAAAACTGTCAGTACGGAATCGCTATACCTGCTAGGTGCCCCGTTGTTTTTCGATAGTATTAAACCTTTTTTTAAAACAAAATTTGAACAGTTTTTAAACCACGTTGATAAATTGTATAAAGTAAACCCCCACATTGCTCTTACTATTTTAAAATATTGTCTTCTTGTACCTAGATTTACATACTTACTCCGCTTGAGTCCAGTCTAAAAATGTTCGGATATTTTAAAAGATATTGATGATAATCTTAAAATAGCTATAGAAAAAATTCTAAATTTAACTTTAAATACAACAGCCTGGACTCAAGCTGAAGAAGAAAGCTCAGAGAAATCTTTCTAGCGTTGCATTGCCTACTTTCCTTGCTTCCGTGCATAGTGACTTATGTATGTGCATAGTGAATTATGCATAGTGACTTATGTAACATAATTTTAAATAATAAAGTAGACCTGTGCTTTGCTACGTAGGCAGGGCAGACATGGCGAGTGCTCTGTCCCGGCGAAAATGTTCCACTGGAAGTTATCCAACAAAAACAGTGGGATATTGCGTTGGTACAGAACGTGCAGAGAGATTTGTTTCACAGTTTCCATAGTGACCAAGATCAGGCACGCCTTCTAGCTGTTTCGACTAAATGAATTTAGTCACTGGTTACACGCTTTACCATCAAGTAATCTTGGCACATTACTTGATCGGGAAAGCTTGCGCATCGCCGTAGGAATCCGACTAGGAGCGGCAATTTGTCAACCCCAACAGTGCCCCTGTGGTAGCAGCGTCGACAAGTTTGAGCTCCACGGACTCTCATGTAAGAAAAGTGCTGGTAGGTTTTCACGGCACGGTTCTTTGAACGATGTCATCCGAAGGGCTCTTGTCTCTATAAATGTTCCCTCGGTTTTAGAGCCTTGTGGAATATTTAGAGACGATGGCAGGAGAACCGACGGTATGACATTGGTCCGGATTAGTAGAGTTAAAGCCCTAGTGTGGGATGCTACTTGCGTAGACACTTTGGCGGCCTCTCATCTCAGGGGTACCTCGTTTAGAGCCAGGGCGACATCAGAGGCAGCTGAACTGAGTAAGTGGCGCAAATTTGAGTCTCTGAGAAATGACTACATATTTGTGCCATTTAGCTGTATAGACTATCGGTCCGTGGGATCCACGTGCGGTGAAGTTCCTAAAGGAACTCCATTCGCGACTGGTCGTTGCTACTCGTGATAAGAGGGCTGGTTCTTTTCTCGCTCAAAGGCTAAGTATAGACATTCAGCAGGGAAACGCAGCCAGCGTTCTTGGCACGATACCGCGGGGAGTAAGACTGTATGATAATTAAGTTACTAGTTTAAGTTTTTTTTATTATAGTTTTTAATATTGTACCTTTAAATTTGTTTCTAATACAAAAAAAAATCATTACAGTTGGGAGATTTTAAAGAAAGATGAATCTTTTTATTTTTATGAATAGCCCAAAATTTAATAGACTGAGTAATAAAGAGTACGTTAATGTAAATTGAAGTAATATATCTAATGAAATTCTTTTATCACTGGAGTCAACGTGATTGAACTAAAATATTTCGAATGAAATCAAATCAAATTATTTTTCATTTAGTTGTTATCTCACGCAAAAGGAGCCTAATATTTTATGTGCTTACAACTTAATTGCTTTTTATGCCTTGAAAATTTGAGGTCATTATAAAATATAAGGTAAATAAAACATTTGCTTCATATAATCATATACTTTATGCAATCAATTCTTATATACGATTATGTACATAATTCATATTATGTTATTAGTTTTTCGGAAACGGCCTTAATGATTTTGATGAAATTTTGTATTTAGATAATGTTCATCTTTACAAAATATCAAGTTGGGGGTCATCCCAGAGAAAATTATATTTATTTCAAACGCTGAGCAAAGATTGGTCACCAATGTACTAATTATTTAGTTCTAAAAATAAGAATTCTAGATAAGATAACATAATATGCATAAGAGGACATGATATAATACATAATATTTTTTTTTTATAGAATAAGATTGACAAACGAGCACACAGTCCACCTGATGGTAAGTGGTTGCTGTGGCCCATAGATATCTACATCTATCTTCTTTTACGAATTTAAATGCAGATGCGTTGTCAGCCGTAAGGACTAAGATAGAATGCCTCTTTTCCAATAAAAAGGGTCTCCGGTTCTCTACACTCACCATACGAAACACAGCAGCATTTAGCTGCTATTTTACGCTGGTATTCTGTGAGAGCGTGGTCATTCCCCGGTCGATCCGACCCATTCGTGCTACAACTATACTATTAATATAGCTGCAGCATGGCTCTACCACGTATAAATTTAATCTGATTTTGTCGTCATGCTTCTTAATATTCTCTAAAATATTTGAAATTTGAGTCAAACTTTTTTTATTACCTTCACAACTTAAATTTTTGTTCTTTTTGTTAAATCTGTATACATACAAATGAAATTGAAGTTTCCGTCTCTAATATCGAAATAACAGCCTTTTTCGAGCTCCCCCTCGGGTGAGTTTATTTGCATGCTATTTAATACATTTATAAAATGTTTGTAAGACTTAAACGATTGTGATGAAACTTCGAGAACACGTAGAAAACAACACAATACCAGGAATTGTCAAGACATATACTTCATCCGCAAAAATTAGGTTTTTTTGGGAAATCAAAAACTTGGTAACATTAATGGTCACTGATGGTTATTTCAAAAAATCTAAGCAAAGCCACATTTATAGACAGGCGTAGCCAGGGTGGGTCGCTAGTCAATAATAACTTAGTCAAACAATAGTGGTAAAAATGTAAATTAGAATTTAATTTTAATTTTATTAATATCTGCAATCCAATTTCAATTAGAAAATTTTCATGTCATATTATATTTTACTGAAAATTTCACAACATTAGGTACACTATTTTTATATGAAAATAAATAAAATTCGCGAGACGTTTGGCACTGTGATTGCCAATCCGCCTGCCAAGCGTCACGATTACGGTGGGTGCTCAGTTCAACAATAAACTATAACGGGCCGATAAAGAAAGAAAAAGAAGAATAGAAGTCGTACAAAGTTCGTGCTTTTCTTTCATATTCTAAGAAAAAAATCTATTCGTATTTAGCGGAAGAGGAAGAAAAAAATAAAAAATGCGGTTGCCAATCCGCCTGCCAAGCGTGACAACTATTGCTATGGTGTGGAGCATCTTAGAAAAAGTGGTTGGGCCTTAAGAATAACAATGCATCTGCAACCTTTTTTGGTAAAAGTTGGTTGCGGGGTGTCCATGGAGTGCATTAGCCAATAACTATGAGATGGTATGTATGTATGTTTGTTTATCACTTTATTTTATAAAAAAAGAGCATTGTAGAAACCTAATTTAACTTGACCACGCTTGAAATAGGAAATGTTTCATATTAATTTAAGGAAACAACAGAACACTTAATAAAAGTTGCCTTGGATAATTTTGATTTATTCTGAATGAAATATTTAAGATATTCATACAATACACTCCAATACAGAGAGATTCATTGTCAATTTATAGTTTGTCTCGAAAAAATTACCATTCTTCGAGATGTGAAAATGCATGAAATAAAAACTTTTAGGCTCAACATAAGTCCTTACTCCAACCCTATAGGTACCTATTTATTTAGATGACCACTTAACTGATAAAAAACTGCTCTTTTTCATTTCATCATCACCATCATCACTTCAGTCCTTCATAAATCCACTGTTAAACATAGGCCTCCGCCAAGGAATGCCACAAAGCCCAGTCCTGAGCCACCTGCATCCATCGACTTGCTGAATGTCTTACTAGGTTGTCACTCCATCTAGAAGGCGGTCGCCCTACTCTTCGCCTACTGGTACGAGGCTACCACTCGAGAATCTTTCTTCTCCATCGGTTTTCGGCTCTTCGAGCTACATAGCCAGCCCACAGCCCATTGCCACTTCAGCTTACTAATCTGTTGGACTATGTCGGTTACTCAGTTTCTGCTGCGGATATCCTCATTTCTAAGTTTATCACGCAGAGAAACCCTAAGCATAGCCCTCTCCATAGCTCGCTGAGCGACCTTGATCTTTCTCATACGGCCAGCAGTGAAGGACCACGTCTCAGACCCATGAGGCATCACTGACAATACGCAGTGGTTGTACAAACTCGTTTTCAAGTTTTGTTTTTCCTGACGAGAACATGTATCGTAATTTTCCGAACGCCACAAAAGTCGAGTTGAATCTGTCGAAGTTGGACTTACCTAGTCGGACTATTTGTCCCAGGTAAACATACTCGTCAACAACTTAGAGCTTACTGCTCCCAACAACTT
The DNA here is from genome assembly GCA_029286625.1 of Parnassius orleans. Taxonomy (NCBI): domain Eukaryota; kingdom Metazoa; phylum Arthropoda; class Insecta; order Lepidoptera; family Papilionidae; genus Parnassius; species Parnassius orleans. The sequence goes on from JAGSMP010000570.1 coordinate 37,095, forward strand.
CCGGCATAACCAGATAAAAAAAGGAAATGGAATGTTTAATCTGTGCTTTATTTTTTACAGAGACTTATTGATGATTTTAGAATGCACTTTTAACTTCAAACAAGTATAATATTGCGATATAATAAGGAGCATTAATCACCAATACATAATAATATTAAATATTTTATTAAAATTCTTATTATATTCTATTAAAATTTAGGGGATAAATCGCTCGCGTCCGTAGGCTTCGACCACCTAATCCTAGGTCCACCCTACTCGTGTCACTCGGGTGGTGCTAAACAAGCGACAAAGCCGAAAGAACAGACTTGGCTCCTCGCCGTGTGGTAGCGGCGTAAAAAGTACCACCAACTACTTTCGCACCATGAGGTATAAAAGAAAAGAAATGGCCCCGACTTCCCGGCGCCCCTTTAATGGGGTAGGGATGCGAAGAATCTCCGGGAGGAAAACCGGCGACGAGGTTCGCCACACATCACGTTCTGTCTCCCGTAGGGGCGAAAAGTGGATTGCGGAAGCCCGTCTGGCTACACTGAATGTATGTGGAGCAATGAATTATAGGATGGATGAACTCTAGTGGCCCCATAGCGGTAATGCTGACACAGAACGACTCATCGACCACGTCAAAATGGCTGCAGACTCCGTGCTACAACAGGTCCCTTCCGCAGAGATCGTGATGCTCGGTGATTTTAACGCCCACCACGCTGAATGGCTTGGTTCCCGTTTAACCGATCATGCGGGTAGATCTGTTTATGACTTTGCCTTAGCATATGGTCTGACAGAACTGGTTACTTCGCAAACGCGGATCCCAGATGTGGAGGACCATGTACCTTTCCTGTTGGACCTTCTGCTGACCTCTCATCCGGACAGATATCAGGTCTCCGTCAACGCGCCTCTTGGCTCTTTGGACCATTGTCTGATCCGGAGTACGGTGCCACTCACGCTCCCATCGCAGTTGCGATCTGCAGCTCGCTGCCGTGTTTGGCACTATAAGTCGGCCGATTGGGATGGGATCCGGTCTTTTTTTGTATCCTACCCTTGGGGGCGGGTTTGCTTCTCGCCGGATGATCCCAGCGTTGTTGCTTATTCTGTCGCTGATGTGGTACTTCAGGGAATGGAATTATTTATTCCATCATCTGTGGTGCCTATCGGAGGCAGAACTCAGCCATGGTTTGGTCGCTCCTGTAAAATTGCATCACGCTATAAGCAGGAGTGCTACCGGGCCTGGGCTGACGCATGGAAGTCCCGGGATGTAAGCACCAGCGCTCTTAAAAAGAAGTATAATTCCGCCTCCAGGTCCTTCAAAAGTGTCATTGCCAAGGCAAAGTCAGAGCACATCGGCAGAATTGGCGAGAAACTAGTTCGCCTCCCTTCGGGAACACGTGCATTGTGGTCTCTCGCCAAGGCTGTCCAAGGGAACTTCTGTCAGCCATCTCTGCCATCTCTGCACAGGGTGGACGACTCACTGGCCCATGACGCAAAGGAGAAAGCCGATCTGCTAGGCTCTCTTTTTGCTTCCAACTCGACTCTTGATGACGGGAGGAACACACAGTCTACCATCCTGCGGTGTGAGTGCTCCATGCAGGAAGTACTGTTTACACAGCGCTCGGTGCGTAAAGCCCTCCTCTCCCTGGACGTCAACAAGTCGAGTGGGCCTGATGGGGTCCCACCTATTGTGCTGAAGACGTGTGCTCCGGAGTTGACACCGGTTTTAACGCGTCTTTTCCGGTACTCCTACTCCCTAGGCGTAGTCCTGAACTCATGGAAGACAGCTTTGGTGCACCCCATCCCTAAAAAAGGCGACCGCTCAGATCCGTCCAACTACAGGCCTATCGCTATCACCTCCTTGTCCTCCAAAGTAATGGAAACTGTTGTTAACTGCCAGCTCATGCGGTACCTTGAGGATCACCAGCTGATTAGTGACCGCCAGTACGGTTTCCGTCGAGGTCGCTTAGCTGATGATCTTCTAGGTTACCTAACTCATATATGGGCGGAGGCAGTGGAGTCCAAGGGAGAGGCGTTGGCCGTTAGTTTGGGACGTAGCGAAGGCCTTCGATCGGGTTTGGCACAAAGCGCTTCTTTCGAAGCTCCCTTCCTATGGGCTTCCCGAGAAATTGTGCAATTGGATCACCAGTTTTCTTGCAGATCGGAGCATCAAGGTCGTAGTAGACGGTGCATGCTCCGATTACAAGCCCATTAACTTTAATTATATTAATTAGGTGTTCCACAAGGCTGCGTGCTATCACCAACGCTGTTTCTTCTGCATATCAATGATATGTTGCAAACCGGTAACATTCATTGCTATGCGGACGACAGCACTGGTGATGCTTTATACACCGGCCGTGCCAATATTTCTCGGGAAAACGTCGCTGAGTACCGGAACAAACTTGTGTCTGAAGTCGAGACTTTGTTGAACAAAGTCTCAGACTGTGGGCGACTAAATCTAGGCCAGTTCAATCCCCAGAAGACACAAGTTTGCGCGTTTACCACTAAAAAGGACCCCTTTGTCGTATCTCCTCAGTTTCAAGGCACTCCCCTTGTTGCCTCAGCCAGTATCGGAATCCTCGGTGTCGACATATCGAGTGATGTGCAGTTTCATGGTCACTTGGAAGAGAAGGCCAAATTGGCCTCTAAAAAGCTTGGCGTGCTCAGCAGAGCGGGACAGTATTACATGCCGTCACACCGCTTGCAACTTTACAAGGCGCAGGTTCGGCCCCACATGGAATACTACTCCCATCTCTGGGCAGGGGCTCCCCAGTGCCAGCTCCTTCCACTTGACCGCATCCAGCGCAGAGCGGCTCGAATCGTCGACGACCGAGGTCTTTCCTATCGGCTTGACTCACTGGCACTGCGTAGAGATGTTGCATCTCTTTGCGTATTTTATCGCGTCTATCACGGGCAGTGCTCTGAGGAATTGTTCGGACTAATTCCAGCCGCTCAATTTCACCATCGCACATCGCGACATAACTCGAGATACCATCCATACCATCTGGATGATTGGCGGTTCACCACTGTGCGATTTAGAAGAAGTTTTCTTCCTCGCACAACTTCCTTGTGGAATCGATTACCACCAGCGATTTTTCCGGACCGATACGACTTAGGGACCTTCAAGAAAAGAGCCTACTCCTTCTTAAAAGGCCGGCAACGCATCTGCAATTCTCCTGGTGTTGCAGTTGTTCATGGGCGGCGGTAGTCACTTACCATCAGGTGAGCCGCATGCTCGTTTGCTCCCTCTACTATAAAAAAGAAGTATGCGATATGATATATGATGGAGGAATAGATGTGTTATGTGTAAATGAGACAAAACAGAAGGGAAAGTATGCCACTACACATGGCATGTATACCGCGTACTGGTCTGGTGTAGACGAGACAGAGCGGGTATGCCAGGGAGTCGGTGTCATCCTTTCAGAAAGAATGGGTCAATGTGTGAAAGAGTATGAATGTGTAAGCCCAAGGCTGCTATGGATACGAATGAAAGTGGGCTTAAAGTAGTTGTTTGTGCTAGGGGTGTACGCCCCAGATATGTCTAAGCCCACTTATATCCGAGAGCAGTTTTGGGAGATGGTAAAGATGGTGCTTATGAAATGCAAGGGTAATGAAATTATTGTTATACTAGGAGATTTTAATGGAAGGGTTGGTGTGAAGAGGCTTGGTTATGAAAGAATATTGGGAACGTTTGGTGATAAAAGCATAAATGAGAATAGTGAAAGCCTCCTCACCGTATGTGTGATAAAGAATATTTTTGTGACGAACACTTTCTTTCGTCATAAGAAAATTCACATGTACACATGGGAAAGAGGTGGTGATAGAAGCATGATAGATTTCATAATTGTGGATGAAAGAATGAGAAGCTCAGTGGTAGATACAAGGGTTTACTGGGGGTCCAACGTAGGGACGGGTCATTACTTGGTCTTATGCCGAATTAATGGTCTATTCAGACGTTGGCGGCATCGGACATCTGTGTCTACCACTGCGTTACGGCGTATAAGAACAGAGAGGTTACAAGATTAAGGTTTGAAAGAGAAGTTCAAATGTAGACTGAGAGAAAATATAAGTGGTATGGATGAATTGTGTATGAATGATTTAGACTTGGAGACTGTGTGGTATAATGTCAAGAAAGGTTTGGTGGATGCAGCTACCGAAGTATGTGGTGTAACTAAGAGAACGAATGAAAGGAAAAATAACACTTTATGGTGGGATGATGAGGTACGGATGAAAGTTGAAGCAAAGAAGAGAGCATAGATAGATTTACTATTAACCAAGGCTAGTCATTCTAGCGGTATGAATGGTGATATTGAAAGAAAAAAGGCAGTCTTTAGACATCTAAATAAGAGAGTAAAAAAAGTAGTTGAAAGGAAAAACTAAGAAAGAACTGATAAGAATGATAGAAGAATATCGGATAACTTCCAGGCAAATATTAAAATGTTCTGGAAACTCATAAGATCTACCAGGGGACATTCAAAACTGCCTAGAATGAATGCTATACGAGACCAGAACGGCTGTATCCTGAATGACGAAGTTTCTTGTTTAAGGAGATGGAAGGAATACTTTGAAAGCATGTTTATGAGTGATGAGACGTTTGAATTAAATAGAATAGAAATTCCGAAAGAAGAGGAAAGAGATAGAGAGATAACTATAGATGAAATAATGAAAGCAATGAAAAATATGAAAGCAGGTAAGGCAGCCGGATATGATAGAGTAACACTCGAAATGCTAAGGGCTGGAGAGGGAGTGGTGGCATAACTGCTGTACACCTTGTTTAATTTGTGTTGGGAACTTAAGCGGGTACCGGTAGACTGGCGCAAAGCCGTGATAGTCCCAATATATAAGGGAAAAGGATCGCAGTAGGACTGTTAAAACTACCGTGGTATCAGCCTTCTTAGCATTGTGGGAAAACTGTATGCTAAGGTGCTAATTGAAACAGTTATGAAAGATACTGATGGAAAAAATTGGGGTGTGTAAGCAGGATTTAGAAAGGGAACGGATCAGGTCTTTTCCATGCGCATGATCGCGGAGAAGTTTTTGGCCAAAAACCAAAAGGTTTTTTATGCGTTCGTGGACTTGGAAAAGGCTTATGACAGAGTGGACAGGGATGTGTTATGGCAAACACTGAACTCATTTGGGTTGAGCGCTGGGCTGATACAGACATTGAAGTCTCTGTATAGGGCTTGTGCTTGTGTCAGGATCAACGTGGCCTACTCGGACTGGTTTGGCATCCATAAAGGTGTCAGACAGGGCTGTGTGGCTTCCCCGTTGCTGTTCAACCTATTTATGGACGGTTGTTTGGAAAATTTGAAAGTTGAAGAATGCGGGTTAAGAATGGGTGAGTTAACCGTCAAATCATACTTGCGTCGTCGGCGGCCGAGTTGCGAATGATGGTTACGTTAATAAACAGGTCATTAAAAGAAAGGGGAATGAAAGTGAACGCAAGTAAGATAAAAGTTATGGTTTTTGAAAGAGAAGAAAGTAAAACGATATGTGAAATAAGAATAGAAGGGGAATTGTTCGAGCAAGTAGATGAGTTTGTATATTTGGGATGTGTATTTAGCAGATATGATAAGGATATAGAAAGACGAGTGAACGCAGGAAATAGAGTAAATGGGGCTCTACACTCTATTGTGGAAAGTCAGAATGTGTCCAAAAAGGCACGTATGGCAATCCACAATGCTGTGTTAGTCCCTTCTTTAAAGTATGGTAGTGAAAGTTGGGTGTCGCAGAAGAAGCACGAGAGTAGAATAAATGCTGCAGAAATGCGGTCATTAAGGAGTATGTTGGGGCTGAATCTAAATGACAGAGTGAGAAATTGTGTGATAAGAGAAAAGTGTGGTTTGCAAGATGATGTTGTGACCAGGATTAAGAAAGGAATGCTTCGGTGGTTTGGTCATGTAGAAAGAATGAATGAGGAAAGAGTGACAAAGCAAATTTATGTGGCAGAGGTGAACGGCAGAGTCTGGAATGGACGCCCTAGGCGAAAATTTATCGACCAAGTTGGCGGTATATTGAAAATGGGTCAAATTAAGAGTACCCTTAACCGACGAGAGTGTATGCGTAGGTATATAGATGTGGAAGAGGCGAGAGAGGTGTGTCAGGATCGTACCAAATGGAAGTACATAGTCTCTGTCTACCCCTTTGGGTGACAGGCGTGACTGTTAATGTATGTATGTAAAGGAGAACGGCAGATTTTGTACCGCATACTTTTTTTTGTTGTTTTGTTATAGAATTTGTACCACATATTAAGGCAACTAAGCCATTAATTTTTATGTTAGTGTTCTATTTTTAGAACTCCGGATTAATTAATATAATCAATAAAAAGATTTTAATAAATTAACGTAATATAAGCGTAAACTAAACGCATTTATGTTTTTAGAAGTTACCATATGTAAAATAACACAAATATCGACATGATAATTATTTATTTAGAAATAGAAATAACAATATATATAATTAAACACTTATATATTATACCTCAGAATGCATAATTGTTGCATAAAATCATAATGGTTTACGATTTAATGATAGGAATGATGTTCGTCATCAATATTTTTTGTTCATATGGCAATTATTTATTGACAGGTAAAGATTATCTGTCTTTCAGTTCAGTTCAGTTTTCAGTTCTTTGCTGTTGTTTTGGATTGTGGTTTGTGACTGCATCCTCATGTCAATCTACCTACTTAATGGTAAGTAAAACACTACAAAGATAGCGACAAGCAATCAAGAACATTTACTTTATCACCAAAACAATGTTTATGTGCATATATGTAACAATCTACATTGCTACACTAGTACATAACCTTAAAAATAAAACTGGTTATAACTTTTACGTCCCAAGTTTTAAAAATCTAAGAATTTAAATAGGGCTTGTCTATCCCACTAACTGCCAATTAAAACAATAAATATCCCAAAACACGAAATTTTTTTAGCTGTACGAAAGTCCCATACAAGCCTGCCGTTCTCCTTTATATTTAGTCGAGTGGGTGTTGTAAGAGATGACCACGGGAAATGCCAAACGGTTGTCATGCCCTTCAATTGATGGCGTTATAATACGAGGCGAATGGAGCAGCGTCATAGGTCACAGGTGCAAGACATCTAGTACAGCTGTAAAATAACTAGAGAATTTACCATTACTTTTTTGAAAGATAAACGATAAGGTAACGAGAATTAAATGGTTTTATAAAACGCCACGTAAACGCAGTTTTACTATATCTTATTCATATGGGACTCGAATATCTAGAAAGTGCGGCAATTTTCAAAGTTACCTTCTAAATATTTGTTTGGGACCCATTTTATGCTATAAATAAGGTGGCAGTTATAACCCTAGATTACTTAACTATCGTAAAAATTACGACGGCCTAATCAAGATTCGTAGAAAAACGTAGTTCGCGTCATTCCCGCGTCCCTCGCTTCATTGTACCTTCCTTCAGTCAGTATGTCATGTGCTGTCATTGTGGCTGGGTGTGATTTGTGTCTTGAGTTATCGCAAGTGTATCGTAAATTTTACGAAATTTTAGGCCACGTTCACACGGCGACCATTCGATTCGATTTTTAACGTATACGGTTTTACCGTATACGATGCAATCGTTCACACGACAACCATACGATTCGATTTTTTCGTATACGGTAAATTGAATGAAAAGCAGCCAGTTCTATAGTGCGCGCCATCATGGATCCACGTGTTGCACTACCTTTATATTGGTTTTATAGACGGAGATGCAAGCAACGTCCTAGGAGGTATTGGGTTCATCCTTTTTATATAACTGTGTGATTCAAAGGGCAACTGCGGGCACGCGCGCGAGTGCGCACGGTACGATTTTCAAATGGGCTAGTCGTGTGAACGACACCATATGAACATGAGCGCCACTGCGTCTTGTATTCGATAAAATCGTTTCGAGGCGCGGCATTCTCTGTGGCAACTTCGTACGGTATACGGTAAAAAATGTATCTCGAACACGACGTTTTCTCGTATGGACTCCATGTGAACAGTTTGACATATTGTATACTGCCACTACTATGTTCGATAAAATCTAGTGTACGGTATACGGGAAAAGTATGACCGTGTGAACGTGGTGTTTGCGTGAGTCTTATGTTGATTATGGCCTATTTTTTTATATGTACGTATATAATATAATATATTGTTTTAGATGTCTCGAGTTGTTGGAGATGATGAAATTTGTCAGTTATTGGATGCGGGTCACGATGAAGAAAATGAAGAGAGCGCACAGCAGTAAGAGATACTGAGTGAGTCAGAAGACAACCTAAAAGTAAAAGAGCATCAGATGACCGATAGTGATAATGAAGAATACACAATTCCGCCAGGTATCGTGGAAAGTTCTGATTCTTATGTTCCTATTTCTAGTTACGAAAGCGATACCGACGTATAGAATTAGATTTTTCATAATCTGAAGATTCTATGCCCATTTAAACTGATCAAAGTAGTCAAAACAGAACGCAATATTATCTCAGGGTTGTTATACCAAGACAAAATTATTTGAGGCAAAAATAAACATAAACATATTACGAAGCCTAGACAGCTAAGAAAGAGAGTTACTTCCAGAAATATTATACGTTTTGTTTAGGGGCCTTAAGGTGAAGCACGTAATATCTTGAAACCGTGTGAGATGCCCTCTTTATTCCTTAGCCACGAAACGCTTGAAGAAGTAGTCAAATATACCAATGTGGAAATTGATCCCAGAAAGTCAAACTAGTCAAATATTGCGGCAAGATATCAAAGAGCTCATAAAAGGTATCTTAGGTATTGGAACTTTTCCTAAAGTGGCAATTATACAAGAATCAAATTCTAGAAAAGAAATATGTGCCTTGTGCCCATCTAAGGCTAGAAAAATGGCAACTATGTCTTACATGAAATGTAAAAGAGCAATATGTGTGGCGCACAACATGAATATGTGTCCAAACTGTGTAGAGTAAAAAAATGTGTACAATTTTCATTATAGTGTGATCTCTTAAACCCAAAGAATATAACTGTAATTTCTAAAATAATTAAAAATTATATTGTGTTTAATTTCCATGTCGTATTTTTTATGAACATTTAGTAACAACGTCTAAAAAAAAGTTTAGTAATCTAGGGTTAATAAGCTTTTTTCACATTCATAATACATTTATTAACAACGGCCAATGAATTTACACTTCCTCCAAAGATTGCCTATTACGAGTAAAAAGGGTTGGTCGTTCCTTCCTTCGCCTTTCCAGCAATTAATTTTTCATTTATCACGTACTGTAATGAACCGATGTATAAGTGAGTAATTGCTATTGCAAGCATTATGTAAAGTATATAAAAGTGATTTTTCATATAATTTATGCAGTTAAAATTCTAACGTTTGTTTGGTACACAACTTTCTTATACTTTATAAAATTCCGATGTGTAATTAAATTAAATTAGTTTTGCAGCAGTAAAAAGTGTCCTTTTCTTAAAAAGGACCCAAGGCGAGCCATCCTAACAATTTTGGTGTCAGAAGTGGGATGTCCTGGGAAAATATCCTGGGAACAGTTAAGTACTGGGATTCTTAGGTGCTAGTCGCGTCGCGGTTCAGAATTCCTGCCTAATACTTATATTTTGGCTCCGTGAACCTTAGCGTTCATCACCACGGTCCTTGGGTAAGGTGTCAGCTGTCGACGGTAAGTCTTGGGTGTATGTGCCTAAGCCCGCACAGTTGCACTTGTGGTTGACGATAAGACTTCGCTACTAAACGCGAGCCCGCACCGCATCATTCAAGAACCTTCTGCTGCTCCAACGTGGTCGAAGTTGAGCCTCCACTTTCGAGTGTAATCCCGCATCACAACCCCTGCACTATCAGATCACCGGACAGTTTGACTCGCCACCAACATGAGACCTTGCATCACCATCATCATCATCACGTGTAAGGTCTCGTCACGGACAATGCAACGAGACTTCGAGGTACCGCCGTAATTTAAGACTTCATGAGTTGTCGAACACTTAAAGCCACCGCTGCAATTGACGTCATAACACATCACACGCCGCGCGCTGCAGTGTCGAATTAACTGACACGTTTTGGAAAACCGAGATGTTCGTGAGAATCTACATTTGTGAGTATTTTTATATAATATGAAATTAAAGTTTTCAAAAGTTATTAATTAAAGTGAATTTGCAAGTGAAAGGATTTAATTTAAAAAAGTAATCAATTATCACACATTTATTTTATCATTAATTAATTGAATATTAATATTTTGTTTAACATTATTTCTTGTGTTTCTGATGATCTGTACTGTATTTTAAAAATATTCCCTATTAATTAATGTTTTCTAAAAAGGTAAAAGCTGAAGAAGTTAAAATTTCAAATTCTGACTCATTGTCAGGACCAAATCCAACACCAAAAAATTAAATCAAAAATGTCTGAAAAAATCACTCTTTCGGTCCTAACCAAATTTGTTAAGCACTACAACGGGGATCGCGAGTCTTTCCCCGCGTTTCTTACAAACTACGAAAACGCAATTTCATAAGCAAGTACAGATCAATAGAATGTTTTGTTTAAATATATTGTGTCCCAACTTGAAAGAAAATCACAATTAGCTTGTTGCTTAAAGAAATTCAGTAGTTGGCCCGAATTAAAACAATTTCTTAAATCGACATTCGGAGAGAAAAATCATTCACGCATTTACTCGTAGACCTACAAAATTGTAAACAGTTGCCTTCTGAAGATGTGACACAATATTCATTAAGGGTTGAATCTTGCCTTACGCGAATCCAATCCGATATTTACTACAGCTGTGAGGATGAAAAAGAACTTTATGTAGACTTGCAGCAATGGAAGACTTAGCCTTAAATACTTTCTTATTGGGCATGAATCCTAGTTATTCACATTATGTACGCAGAAACTTACCGAAGCGATTACACATGCTATCGAGGAAGAAAAATTATATAAATTAAGTAAATTATCGCAGCGCTCATTCAAATCGTGCTCAATTTATCACAAACTTTGACATACTTCTTCCGAGTGTTATAAAATAAATCAAAGGTTTCTTATCCTAATCTTCATCATCTTAATGATAATTTTAATTCATCGCATCATAAAAATTCAAATAATCCAAATAATTATTATAATTAACCTCATTCTAATTTTAATCCTAATAAAATATGTGCATATTGCAAAAAAAGGTCATTTAATAAGCGAGTATCGGAAACTTAAGTTTAAAAACAATTATATACGCCTGATCAACGTAACCATCTGCCGGACAATAATTACTCTAATATACACGTTGTTTGCGCCTCAGAAAATAATAATAATGATTTAAACTAAAAACGGTTTCGGTGTCGTGTCTGCCGAAACGTCGTATTCATTTAAATAACACGAAAACTATTAAACTTCCTAAATCCCGTGTTTCAAATTATGTTATAAAACACAGATGACAAAAAATATTGATGACCATGTTTTAAATACTACGTTCAATGAGTCTTCAATGGAGTTTCAAGGTCGCAGATGTGGTCAATTCTCGGTTGCATAGGATTCTAATTTAAATGCACCTTCACCTCAATTTATATGCTCCACTTCAAATAAAAGACTCGACTCTTGTGTTCTTAAGTTATTTTTAACACAGGGTATTAAAAAATCAGAGACTCCAAAGGTTGAAAATAATGTCTCAACTTCTAATAATTTTTATAATAAAAATATTTATGGTAATCAACGTGACGTCACAAATTGTGAAACATTTACGTCATTCTCTAGGGTTGGCACACGTGATAAAACTTGTACAATAAATAATATTAATAATAAAATTTCTCTGCCTCACGTTATGTTAAGGACTAATTTAAATGAAAAGCTTTCTATTGTGAAATATTCTAGTTTATTAAGTCAACCAGTTCTAGGGACTGATATAATTATATTGAAAGGTCTCAGTGATAATGACTCCACTTGTGCATCTCTCGGATCTATTAGGATTGATTTTGAATACCAGATTTCTTCTAAGACTAAGATAGTATTTAACTTTTATTTCATGAAATTGACGACACAATTAATTTACATTACGACAGTATCATAGGTAGTGATTTTATACAACATTTCAATGTAGATATACAGTACTCTATTAGTTCTCTTAATTAACAAGGTCATACAATACCTTTTTATTTTAGTAAACCATTATACGTTATATGTCCATGGTCGGAGATGGTAATTGAGTGCCAAGTAGCCAATTTATTAGAAGTAAGTGATTGTAAAAAAAGCCTTAGTATTAGATCAGAAAGTTTGCGAAGGCGTATTTTTGGCCAACTGTATTGTAAGTTTAAAGCCGAATAATGGATTTAACATAACCGTCTTAAACACTACGGAAAATGAAATCTAAATTAAAAACTTTCAGATTCAATTGACTCCATACCAACATATGTCGTCAAAATTAGATAATTCTCATAAGAAAATTATTCATAGCTTAAATTCTTTAAATATTGATCGTTCTCAAAAGGAACTTGAAAAAATACGATACTCTCACTTAAATTCTCAAGAAAGAAAAGCACTAATGACTTGTGTCTCAAAATACACGAATATATTTCATCTTGATAGCGATTTTTTAACCCATACAAACATTAATCGACATTTTATTAATACCGGGAACGCACCCCCTATACATGTAAAGTTATACCGCTTTCCCGAGATACATAAATATGAAGTCGAGAAGCAGATTAAGAAAATGCTTGACCAAAATATTATTAGACCCTCCACTTCGTCTTAGAATGCCCCAGTTTGGATTGTCCCAAAAAAATTAGATGCTGCCGGCAAGTAAAAGTGGCGAATTCTTATTAACTATTGCCGACTAAATGACGTCACTGTTTCTGAAGTTTATGCTCTTCCCCTCATTCCAGATATTATCGATCAACTAGGTCATTCCAAATATTTTAGTAAACTAGACTTAGCCTCTGGATTTCATCAAATTTGCTTAGATCCAAAAGATACTAAAAAAACGATATGCAGTGTTGCCACTAATAGTATATCTAGGTATTTTGAATTCACACGTATGCCCTTTGGCCTCAAAAATGCGCCATCATCTTTTCAAAGACTGATGAATTCTGTTTTTTCTGGACTACAAGGTCTTCATTGTTATAAATATTTAGATGGCTGTATACTCTCATGATCTTGACTTGCATTTGAAAAAACTTGAACTAATCTTTTCCAAATTCAGAGAGGCTAATTTAAAACTACAGCCTGACAAATTGAGTTCTTGCGACGAGAAGTCGCTTATCTTGGACATGTAATTACAGATCAAGGTGTTTCGCCTAACTCTGATAAGGTAAATGCTATTACTCAGCTTCCCACACCTAAGACTCCTATAGATGTAAAGTCATTTCTTGGATTAACAAGTTACCATTGTCGTTTCATAGAAAACTTTTCTCATATCACAAAACCTCTTACTTCTTTGCTTAAAAAGGACAAAATCTTTCACTGGTCTCATGAGCAAGAATATGCTTTCAATCAACTTAAACAAAAGTTGGTTACAGCTCCTTTACTACAATACCCTGACTTCTCTTAACCTTTTATCGTAACTTCCAATGCTTCTAATTACGCTGTTGGCGCATTTTTGTCTAAGGGCGAGATTAGAAAGGATAAACCTATTGCCTATGCATCTCGCACCTTAAATAAACAAGAAGGAAACTATTCGACTACAAAAAAGGAATTATTGGCGATACTCTTCGGTATCAACACTTTTCGACCATATCTTTACGGGTATAAATTTAAGATTTTCACAGATCATCGCCCTCTTACGTGGATTTTTAATGCCAAAAATCCAGGCGGACGTTTGCTCAGATGGCGATTATAATTAGAGGAATACGATTATGAAATCGTTTACAAGCCAGGTAGAATTAATTCAAATGCAGATGCTTTATCTCGTAATCCAGTAAACGCCATTACGCATTCTTAATTAAATAAGACTACATATGAATAATTTTTTAAGAAACAATTTACAAAATCAATTTCTAATTATACACAAATTGAAGAGCACAATCAAAGTTTATATTCTGTAAAATAAAAAATAATTGCGTGTCCAGTCTCTCTAGACTTTGAATACTCTATGCCGAACTGTGAACAGCAATTGTCAATAATAAATAATACTGCTGAGTTGTTAAAAGCGGAACGCGAATCTGAAATCGTACATTCGGTCGACTCTAACGATAAAATATTTTACTTTCTTTACACAAAAGTTCATCATTATGATGAGACAAGTTATAAGACAATTTATAACTTATTACGTAAGTTTAGGGACCAAATTATTTCTAAAGATAACTATGACTTTTCGGAACCATTTACAAAGTTAGTATACTTAAAGATTTACAATATTATATCTTATATTTTCCATGATACAAATACCAAGGTTCACATAAACAAAAATCGAATACGACACCCTTCTTCTGCCGAGATTCCAAACATTTTAAAAGAAAACCACGGGACTACCGTAGCTGATCACCCAGGTATAAAACGCAATTAAACGCAAAACGCAAAAATATAAAACGTAGAATTAAATCTTTGTTTTATTGGAAAAACATGCGTGCAGACATAGAACGCTTCGTTAAAGATTGAACAAGCGGTTTGAAAGATTAACGCTAGATATTGTCAGTGTTTTACGTGAAGCGGGTCTTCAAAAATTCAAATACATATTAACGCTCCAGGATGACTTAACCAAATTTTCTTGCGCCTATCCAATGATAAGTTCGACAACTGATAAAGTCGCGCGTAATCTCATTCATTTTATTTCATTATTTGAGTTTTCTAAAATGATTCTCACTGATCAAGGTTCATGTTTTACTTCAGAGTTATTTAAGCAATTGACTAGCATTCTTAAATAAAAAAATATTTTCTCGAGTCCATACCACACCCCCCCAACGAATGGCGCATTAGAACATAGTCACGCTACCCTTAAAGAATATTTAAAATCATTTGTAAATGAAAACCATGACGATTGGCACTGTTATCTTGCTACTGCAATTTTATCTTACTATACCACTCCACATTGTACGACTGAATTTACTCGTTTTGAATTATTATACGGACATAAGCCGTATATCCCTAGTAGCATATACAATTCCGACGAAAATACATCCTATCAAAAAGCCTTATATAAATAAAAGCAAAGAATCTTCAAAAAGGTACTACGATGTAAAAATCTTCTAAAGTAGGTGATTTAGTCTATATTAAACAGCACTATAGGTTGCGCAAGGCCCTGTCTCCAATTTGGAACGGACCTTTTAAAATTATTAAGGTTAACGTTAAAAAAAATGTTACTATATGCATAAATTGGAAACAAGTAAAATACCACATTAATGAAATAAAACCAGCGCAAATTATGTAATAATTGTTTCAGATTTCCCCTCCTATCGAGTTATTCAGAATCGATTGAAGAAATTGTACATAGTCGAGTTTTATACTTCAATATGACTTCTATGGCATACTTCTACATTGATTATTGGAATTTTGTATCCTATGTGGAAATAATACCTATAAGGCCTTATTTAAAGTAAAAAAAGAAAAGTT
This sequence comes from Parnassius orleans, assembly GCA_029286625.1. Classification (NCBI taxonomy): domain Eukaryota; kingdom Metazoa; phylum Arthropoda; class Insecta; order Lepidoptera; family Papilionidae; genus Parnassius; species Parnassius orleans. The sequence continues at coordinate 52,574 of JAGSMP010000570.1, forward strand.
GTTTTTATAGATTTAAACTTGTTATTTTATTGTATTTTATTTCATTTCTAATACCAAATATTATTATTAGGTGCAAAGACAAGATGGCGTCCTTTCGTCTACTGAATATTGAAGACATAGCGTCTATTTCGGAAAATTATGATGATTTTTGCCCCGGGGATACAGAATCGGAAGACGAAGATTGCGTGACTGAAGACTAAGTCAGAAGCGACGTTGAAGACGAAATGGTGGACTACGTTGAATCTACAATCCAGTCAGCTATCCAGGAAATTACTCAAAGCCCATCACAAGAATCGACTAATCTTGAAGAAACGCAATCAACAATACGCAGAATCATTTCGTAACCACAACGTTCAATACGCGGAAAGAACAACCATAAAATACCTTGGGGTAATCCTCGACGAAAGATTAAATTGGCAACCTCATATATCAAATATGTCTAAACGAATTCGGAGACTCACTATAGTATTTAAGAACCTAAGAACGGTAGCGACTAAAAAACTGCTAATTCAAACATACAACGCCCTTTGTCATTGTCTCATAAATTATTGCATCTGCTCATGGGGTGGAGCTCCCAAAACATATCTTATTGAGGCCGAGCGAGCTCAAAGATCTACACTAAAACTAATATTACATCTTCCTTATACATACCCAACATTTCAAGCTTACGAATTGTCAAATGTCCTCAGTGTACGAAAATCGTATATATACAAATGCATAAAACGATATCATAATTTTTCCCCAGTATATGTAGCTAAAAACAAAAGAACACAAAAATGTCCAGTACCATTTGTGAAAAGCGCATTTGCGAAAGGCAATATGACTACCAAGCACCTCATTTATATAATATAATTAATAAAAAATTAAGTTAAATAACTTAAAAAGTCACCAAGTTAAAGAAATTATTTTAAATTGGTTAAAAGAATAGGACTATAAAAAATTGTGAAAACCTACTTTAAGTCATGTACACATATTTTAATAAAAACAGACGCGCGCACATACACACACACACACACACACAAACACACACACACACACACACACACACACACACACACACACACTTTTTGTTTGTTTTATATTTTAAAGTCTGTATTGTACACGGAAAATAAGATCACTTAATGGGAGGGAAACTGCCTCCTAACATACAGGGTAACCTAGTTTAGGAGTCAGGGCACCAATGAATTGTATATTATATCTGTGTTCAATAAAGAATTATTATTATTTTTATTATTATTATATTTGGAGCACTACAAAGGGCCGATCTAGCGGAAGAACGTCTTCTATCAATATAGTACGTTCAAATAGAAGACCCAGTCGAATGTGCAGAAATATCGTTGATCCTTTGGTTTGTTTTCAACTTTTCCTCAAAGACGAGAAAATCGAAGAGATAGTAAGATGGACAAATGTCGAAATGATTATAAAACGTGTAAAATTTGAAGGAAATCTCGGCAAGTTATAGGGACACTAATGAGATGGAAATTTGGACGCTAATAGGAATACTCACATTGACGGCTGTTATGAAGGACAACCACCTCTCCGCCGATGAGTTGTTCAATGCTTCATTCTCTGGCAGTCGATACGTTGCTGTAATGAGTAGAGAGAGATTTGAATTTTTACTAAGATGTCTGAGAATGAATGATAAATCATTGCGTCCCACTCTTCGCCAAGAAGATGCTTTCATACCTGTCAGAAAAATATAGGAAATTTTTATCAAACAATGCAGATTGAATTACATACCCAGAACTAACCTGACTGTAGATGAACAGTTATTGGGTTTTCGTAGCAGGTGCCCATTTAGAATGTATACTCCCAATAAATCGGATAAATATGGAATTAAATTCACGATGATATGTGATGCTGCTACCAAGTACATGGTAGATGCTGCACCTTATCTTGGTAAAAGTACATAGACACATGGCTTGTCCCTTGGAGAGTTCTACGTAAAAGAATTGACAAAAATTCTTTTACGTAGAACTCAGAATTTCAGCCCTAGCATACTCTAAGGAGTATGCTAGGGCTGAATCTGAATGACACCGCAAACGACCGCATATCTACAGCATTTATTCTACTCTCATGCTTCTTCTGTCAGACCCAACATTCACTACCATAAATTAAAGTAGGGACTAACACAGCATTACGAATTGCCATACGTGCCTTTTTTGACACATTCTGACTTTTCACAATAGCGTGTAGAGCCCCATTCACTCTATTTCCTGCGTTCACTCGTCATTCTATATCCTTATCATATCTCCCATCCCTGCTAAATAAACATCCCAAATATACAAACTCATCCACTTGCTCAATCATCTCCCCTTCTATTCTTATTTCACATAACGTTTTACTTACTTCTCTTTCAAAAACCAACACTTTCGTCTTAATTGCGTTCACTTTCATACCCCTTTCTTTTAATGACCAGTTCATGAAAGTAACCATCATTTGCAACTCGGCCGCCTACGATGCAAATATGACTTGATCATCGGCGTACAAAAGGCATTTGACGGTTAACTCACCCATTCTCAACCCACATTCTTCAACTTTCAAAGTTTGCAAACAACTGCCCATAAATAGGTTAAACAGCCACGGGGGAGCTACACTGCCCTGTCTGACACCTTTTTGAATGCCAAACCAGTCCGAGTAGACCCCGTTGATCCTGACACAAACACTAGAGTCCCTATAAAGAGACCTTAATGCCTGTATCAAACCAGCGCTCAAACCAAATGAGTTAAGTGTTTGCCATAACACATTCCTGTCCACTCTATCATAAGCCTTTTCCAAGTCCATGAACGCACAAAAAACTTTCTGGTTTTTGGCCAAAAACTTCTCCGCAATCATGCGCATGGAAAAGACTTGATCCGTACACCCCATCCCCTTTCTAAATCCAGCTTGCACATCCCAAATTTTTCCATCAGTTTCTTCCATAACTCTTTCAATTAATATCTTAGCATACAGTAGTTTTTACAGTCCTGCTGCGATCCTTTTCCCTTATATATTGGGACTATAACAGCTTTGCACCAGTCTTCCGGTACCCGCTTCAGATCCCAACATAAATTAAACAAGGTGTACAGCAGGCCTGCCACCACTCCCTCTCCAGCCCTTAGCCTTTCGAGTGATACTCTATCATATCCGGCTGCCTTACCTGCTTTCATGCTTTTCATTGCTTTCATTATTTCATCTACACTTATCTCCCTACCTCTCTCCACTTCTTTCGGAATTTCTATTTCACTTAATTCAGACGACTCTTCACTCATAAACACGCTTTCAAAATATTCCTTCCATCTCTTTAAATTAAAAACTTCATCATTCAGCATACAGCCATTATCGTCTCGTATAGCATTCATTCTAGGCTGTATTTAATTTCCCCTGGCAGTTCTTACGAGTTTCTAGAATATTTTAATATTTGCCTGGAAGTTATCAGATATCCTTATATCATTCTTATCCTTTCTTTCTTGCTTTTTCCTTTCAACAACTTCTTTTACTCTCTTATTTACACGTCTGCCTTTTTCTTTCAATCTCATCAGTCATACCGCTAGAATTGCCAGCTTTGGTTGCCAGTAAATCTAGCCATGCTCTCTTCATTGCTTCAACTTCCATCCGTACCTCATTATCCCACCACAACGTATTATTTTTCGTTTCATTCATTCTCTTACTTACACTTATATTTTCTCTCAGTCTACATTTGAACTTCTCTTTCACACCTTCATCTTGTAACCTCTCTGTTCTTATACGCTGTAACGAAGTAGTAGACACAGATGTCCGATGCAGCATTAGACCATTAATTCGGCATAAGAAAAAGTAATGATCCGTCCCTACGTTGGATCCCCAGTAAACCCTTGTATCTACCACTGCGCTCCTAATTCTTTCATCCACAATTATGAAATCTATCATGCTTCTATCATCACCTCTTTCCCATGTATACATGTGTATCCTCTTAAGTCGAAAGAAAGTGTTCGTCACAAAAAGGTTCTCCTCCACACATGCGGTGAGGAGGTCTTCACCATTCTCATTTATAATTTCATCGCCAAACGTTCCTAATATCCTTTCATAATCAGGCCTCATCACCCCAACCTTTCCATTAAAATCTCCTAACATAATAATATTTTCATTTACCTTACATTTACATCTTACATCAACACCATCCTTACCATGTCCCAAAATTGCTCTCGGATATAAGTGGGCTTAGACATATCTGGGGCGTACACCCCTAGCACAAACAACTTCTTTAAGCCCACTTTCATTCGTATCCATAGCAGCCTTGGGCTTACACATTCATACTCTTTCACACATTGACCCATTCTTTCTGAAAGGATGACACCGACTCCCTGGCATGCCCGCTCGGTCTCGTCTACACCAGACCAGTAAGCGGTATACATGCCATGTGTAGTGGCATCCTTTCCCTTTTGTTTAGTCTCATTTACACATAACACATCTATTCCTCTATCATTCATCATTTCGCATACTTCATCTATCTTATCATTCATTGCTTTACATACATTCAGCGTAGCCAGACGGGCCTCCGCAATCCACTTTTTGCCCCTCCGGGAGACAGAACGTGACGGGTGGCGAACCTCGTCGCCGGTTTTTCTCCCGGAGATTCTTCGCACCCCTGCCCCATTTGTCGATTCAACTTTGTCGATGCAATTGTTTGTTCAACTACAGTTTAAAGAACATTTCGGAAAAAATTGGTGTCAAATTAAGTTTTCTGTTAAACAAGTGTAATAACAAATATATGGAAAATCTAAAAGCCAACTCACGCTACCTCACGATTACGTTACCAAAAGAGTCATTGTAATGACACCCGACGCTTTTGATATTAGGGTGTACGATATTTAAAAATATAGTTGTATGTGTAAACTGACAAAACACTTATTCATATTCAAGTACGATTATGAATATAATTCTAATATATCGTTATATTTTTCCTTTTTTTTAATCTTTGGACTACTTACTCGTTTAAATATTGTTTTAAACTGCTTCCATACTTTAATTACGTAACGGTCTGGTTCAGCGTGTCTTAAGCCGGATTTGGGTCGCAGTCGATTTGCAATGGGGTTGCGAAAGGGGCTCGAATTAATTGAAAAGTAAGTAATAGTAAATCAAAGCATTTATTTTTCAATACGCCTATAAATTCCAACAAACTCTATTAACAATAAAATACGGTAGTTATGATAATCACTTCACTAGTACTTTCTCATCGTAGTTTCGCGTAGTGTATATTTTCTTTGTCGTAGTATTAAATCAACGGCAAAGAAAATATTGTCAATGGTTAATTATTAGTTTGATACATGACACTATTTGAAACTTCATTTAGATCATTCAAGACGGGGTAGCGATATTCAATAGAAATACAGTTGTATTGAGAGGATTGCCAGATAAAAATAGTTAAAAGAAAACTATTTTATTATAAAGACTAAAAAGCACTTAAATCATCGAATGGACTATGTTTTTTTACGGATTTTATCCTTTTTAATCTTCTGATTCATACATTCCCAATATCAGTTAACCTGAGCTAATTTCAGCTTTTGACTATGATATATTATATACATTGAATTTTGTAATTGTATCTGTAAGTCTTGCAGTGGTATGCTTGGTTTTAAATTTAATTTTGATAATTATAGGACCCTAACCGATTATAGCATTTTTTCAAAGAATAGAAAAGATTAGAATAGAATAGATATCATAGAAGAAATAGGGTAGAATAGCACAGAATACGATAGGAAAAGTTAGGATAGGATAGGATAGAATAAAACATAATAGAATAGAATAGAACATTTTCTTATTCAATATCGATTACAAGTAATTCGCTTATAGTGTTTTCAACTTTTTAGCACAGGTTCGAAAAAAAACCTCCTAAGAATACAATCAACGTTACCGCGTTCTAAAACGATACCAACGCCATCTATTGGTAGGGATTGAAACTTGAAGATCAATAGAAAATAGGTAGGTACCTAAGTATTTCTTTTGGTTTTGCCATTTTATTAATTTGTAAAAAATATATTTGGTTTGTATTTTGTTTTATGTTTTTGTGCAATTAAAGTATTTTCTATTCTATTATAACAAATTAAGTTTAAAATATTTATCAATATCATTTACGTTATTTACGACCCAAAACCTTAAAAATGACACCCAAGTCACCCAACCCATGATGATTTTTACATACAAACATACATCCATCCATTCTTCCATCCATGTTGGTTTCAAACCATAATCGATGCCATATTCGTAATTAACGTCCCAAAAAACTATAAAACGATACCCATATTGTCATTTCAACGACATCGCACACCCACAGGGGATGATGGTAGGTATTTCCCGTCTGCTACGTTGGATTTAGAAATAGTTGTTGTTTTCGTAATCAACGACCCGATAAACCATAAAAACGATACCCATTACTATTTTCAGAATTTGTCACCCCTTTTCCACCTTTTAGTGGTTGAATTCTGAAAGAGCCTGAAACACTTGTTTACTCATTTATTGATAGGAGTAATCCTGTGAAGTTTCGAATAAAATAGTTTAACTTATCTTGTTTCCCCATACAAACTTTCAACTCCTTTTTCACCCCCTTAGGGGTTGAATTTTTAAAAAACCCTAGGTCATTTGAGTGTTTGTTACTAATCGTTAACCTAAAAAAAGTTTCAGGCTTCTAGCTCTAAAAATGACGGACTTCCACACAAACATTTAATCCCTTTTTCACCCCCTTAGGGGGCGAATTTTAAAAAAGCCTTTCTTAGCGGATGGCTACGTCGTTACAACTGTCTGTATGCCAAATTTCAGCGAATTTTGTTCAGTAGTTTCGGCTGTGCGTTGATAGATGAGTCAGTCAGGTTCGCCTTTTATATATATAGATTATATTAATAACTTTTCTGTATATTCACAAAAATAAAAGTACTTTTAAATAAATACATATATGCAATGTATACGCATTTATAAATGCGTATACGCAATGTATACGTATGAAAGAATGGTTGATTGACCCCTGGGAATGAAGTGATCGCTTCCAAGCTGTTTCTTAGGAGGTTTTTTCGAACCTGCGCTAAAAAGTTGAAAACACTATAAGCGAATTACTTGTAATCGATATTGAATAAGAAAATGTTCTATTCTATTCTATTCTATTATGTTTTATTCTATCCTATCCTATCCTAACTTTTCCTATCGTATTATGTGCTGTTCTACCCTATTTTTTCTATGATATCTATTCTATTCTATACTATTACTTTTGTTTTCTATTCTATTCTAATCTTTTCTATTCTTTGAAAAAATGCTATAATCGGTTAGGGTCTTATAATTATCAAAATTAAATTTAAAACCAAGCATACCACTGCAAGACTTACAGATACAATGACAAAATTCAATGTATATAATATATCATAGTCAAAAGCTGAAATTAGCTCAGGTTAACTGATATTGGGAATGTATGAATCAGAAGATTAAAAAGGATAAAATCCGTAAAAAAACATAGTCCATTCGATGATTTATGTGCTTTTTAGTCTTTATAATAAAATAGTTTTCTTTTAACCATTTTTATCTGGCAATCCTCTCAATACAACTGTATTTCTATTGAATATCGCTACCCCGTCTTGAATGATCTAAATGAAGTTTCAAATAGTGTCATGTATCAAAATAATAATTAACCATTGACAATATTTTCTTTGCCGTTGATTTAATACTGCGACAAAGAAAATATACACTACGCGAAACTACGATGAGAAAGTACTAGTGAAGTGATTATCATAACTACCGTATTTTATTGTTAATAGAGTTTGTTGGAATTTATAGGCGTATTGAAAAATAAATGCTTTGATTTACTATTACTTACTTTTCAATTAATTCGAGCCCCTTTCGCAACCCCATTGCAAATCGACTGCGACCCAAATCCGGCTTAAGACACGCTGAACCAGACTGTTACGTAATTAAAGTATGGAAGCAGTTTAAAACAATACTTAAACGAGTAAGTAGTCCAAAAATTTAAAAAAAGGAAAAATATAACGATATATTAGAATTATATTCATAATCGTACTTGAATATGAATAAGTGTTTTGTCAGTTTACACATACAACTATCTTTTTAAATATCGTACACCCTAATATCAAAAGCGTCGGGTGTCATTACAATGACTCTTTTGGTAACGTAATCGTGAGGTAGCGTGAGATGGCTTTTAGATTTTCCATATATTTGTTATTACATTTGTTTAACAGAAAACTTAATTTGACACCAATTTTTTCCGAAATGTTCTTTAAACTGTAGCTGAAGTTACAATTGAATCGACAAAGTTTCCTCGTTCAAATGCGGAATGCTTTTGCTATTCTATTGCTTTTTCTGTTCAACTACTAATAAAATGGGGCATTCAATAAATTGTAAATTTCTCTGCGTTTAGAAAATTTTGAATCGATTAATTACTATTTTGCTTTAAAGATCAAAAAAAGCACTGAAAATTTATTACTGAGGGAGTATTTATACGAGTATATAATAAATAAACAACATCAATATTTAGAAATAATAAAACAAATAATAAAATTTTTATTTATTGCCCAAAACATTCACAGGGTGAGGACAAAATACATGTGGCACTTGAGACGTCAACGTCTCAAGTGGCTACCGATTTGACTTCGCATGAATACTCATATCTATTTTTTGCATACTATTTCATGACTCTCGGAAGATCGTGCGTGCTGTGTACGTGCTTAGTCGCTTTTACCTTCAAAAATATATCTATCGATTATAATTCTATAGGTAAATACTAAGCTTTGAACTTATTATATACATCGCTGCGTCTATAAAATACTGGATTAATCGAAAGTGAGCGAGGTTGCATCTCTCTAGCGGATTTTCATATCAATGGTGGCGTGGTAGAATTGAGGGCATATCGCGAAACCCCCACTCGTTTGTGCAGTATAAAGCTCACTCTAGGCGCCGTGCGCGAGAGGTTCCGCCTAAGTCATTCAACGAGTGCTAAGACTCGTAGGATAATAATTTTTTTCACCAAGAGTATCCACCGATACGTTAAGATTTGAAGGTTATCAGGTGGACTGTATGATTTTTTTTCATTATTTAAAGTCTAAGGCTGGTATTTATAGACAATCTCGAGACTAAATTCAAACTATATAATATCGAAATTGGTGTAACATAATTTAGTCTAGACTTAAATAACGCCTTTGAAACAAAAATTAAATTCATACATCAAAGAGCAAAGCTTAATTTCAAAGTTAAATTAAAACTTCACAATGTCAAGATCAGAATAACATATTATGACCTCTGGTATTGAAATTTTTAGAGATTGTGATTAAAAGTAATTAAACTTAAAATTGTCTCTAAATACAAAAGTCCTTTAAAGGTCTGTACAACACTACAACCTTTAATTCTATAGCTGTGCTTGTTCCAATTAATGAACATCGCTTAGAGAGATTTAGAAGTAATATTGTGAAAAAGTTGCCATTTCTTCATATAAAAATAATACTAACTATTTATATGGATCATTATTATTCTTTATATTTATTTTGATTATCGTGGTTCTATCCGTTGTAGTAATCCTTTTAGTGCAGGCAAGGAAGATGGTATCGCTGAGAGGCTGCTCTGTGGTACACTGATATAACCCAGTGTTGCTATTGGTTTGCATACCTTGATCTTATCATGTAATTACGTCCCTCACGTAACACTACTATGTAATAATGACGTGGACATATTACTGTATGGTCGAACTTTAATTGTTCTATAGTGAATGTACGCTGTTTTATTGCTTATAATGCTTGATTGCGTAAGCAGGAGAGCAAGTTGAACATCCGTAATCACACTATTATTATTTTTAACATTTAACCTTCTGATGTATTTCCGAGATAACTTCCGTCATACTTTCCGTACTATCCTTCCCGAACAAACATATCTTGCCATGAGTACCACTAGACAGCAATACGTCATCATGAGCTCACTGAACAAATGCAAAGACTTTGCAACGGAATCCAAAGTCTGCATGGATCTTCTCATTTACAACATCAACACCAGACCCATATGCGAATTTGTCATCTTAATAACGACGAGTCAACAAGTTCGTGATGTAACTACGTTTTCTGCACACATCAACACTTTCCAAGCTCTTAGAAACAACAACTGGATCTACATACTCCAACGCAAGACTCCGTATGCTTTAGAATGCGAAAGCAAAACGACTCACGGCGAAATTTCTAGAGCAGGTATCATCACACTAGAACAAGGATGTAAAATGTACACCGCGTTTGTTACACTCCTAGCTGAGGGCACAAAATCGATCCACATCAGCCATCCTTTTATCTATGTGGATATTGACCACATTTGCGTCCCAGATGAAATTAAGCTGCAACAACCAGAACTTGCACCAATCCAGCTCAACAACATTCAACTCGACTCTCTTAACTCGGTTAGAGAACAAATAAAAACTCACACAAAAATGCTTGAAGATAATAAACCTACGTTCTTAAAAAATCATGTAAACAAAATTTTCCATATTAAGTACGATTACTGGCATCATTATGCTAACATATTTTTGTTATAAATGTTATAAACGCTTGCCATGGAATAACATATCTACAAATCCACATGGTAACTGTATACAAATTTTTTATAATTACTTTGACCGTTCTCGTCGCCGACAACACGTCGAGATTCCCATATCATCACTAAACACTACTGCTAAAATAGCCTGTATATCAGAAGACGAAGACGAAGCTGCTGACTACACTCAAAAATCGAGCAAAACCGCTCGATCTTTGTTCTAAGGGGGGAGGAGTTATGTCATAGATACTATTTACTTTATATTATAAGTCCTGTATACTTTATATTATTTATTTACTAAATTACTTTCTTAGAAGCCAAACTAATGTTACGTCATAGGATACTATTTACTTTATGTTATAAGACCTATATACTTTATAAATCATATTGTTTACTTCTTTAGAAGCCACACTAATTCGATTGTAATATTATATGCTAATGTTTATAGTTTACCATAAGTTAACCATAACACCAAGAACAATGTTGTTCCCTTATGTTTACCCCACCTCCTAGCTTCCTACACAATTTAAACCAAATCTTTCGATCCCTCAACATAATTCCATTCCCAAGTTCTCTGTATCAACAACTATATTTTAAGTTAGTTTAAAAGTATTAAATAAATTTATATTTAAAGAGTTTTTGTCTCTGCCACATAACATCTACCACATTTAAATGAACTGGGCTCAAAATGACGCCATGATCTGCAGTCACTTACGACGTAAATAAATAAGTAGACAGCATGTAACTAAGAAGTGTTAAACGGTGTTTATATATTATTCTTGAAAATTAAGTACTGTCTGTCCATTAATCTAATTTTATAAACTAGTGTTCCTTCTAACCTACAACCCACAAATTAAATAAAACTTTTATGTTTATTGTATCGGAATAGTCTCCCCCGCGATATAATGATACATTTATGTTAGACTGTGAAATAAAATTTAATGTAATAGTCGTGTTACATTTCATTGAACACTATGTGCTACATCGGATTTTATCGGAAACAAGATTTATTATTGTATAGTTAGGAAACTAGTAATTTAATAGTATGTATGCCACCTTGTTAAATAAGCACTTATACTTAAAGCGTGTTACGAACATATTTCTTATAAATAATGCATATTTGCATAAGCAGTTAAAACCTAATTTATCGACATCACTTAGATTGAACGGTTATTGGGACAAAAAGGTCAGCAAAGGGTACCAGCCAAGCCAGCCCTATATAATCATAATGGCTTGTATTATAAGAACTATCGTAGCGTCCTTAGTTGGATAATCCATTCAATAATACATTAATAACTGATTTGAATTGTATTTTTCTTATTTTTTAGTCTGTTTACAGGCTGAAAAAAAGGCTGAGTCCAGTCCACTTCTGGACATGGGACTGGAAAGGTCTTAGAAAGCAAGCTGCCAGTGTAGATATTTTGTATCTGGCATAAACGAAATAAATAAAAAAAAAACCTATCTGGCATTTCATTCAGTTTGTATAGTAATTTGGGTGACAGGTTTTCTAAGGCTGCCAAAACACGAAAACAGATTTCATTAATTCAGTGAATGGGCTTTTGATTAGCCAGTCCACTTTTCCATCTTCAACTGCATCACCATCAGGTTGGATAGTAATCTAGCACTGCCTGATAATAGCCAACAGAAATATTTATTTCTAAATATTTAACAATTTAAATTTATGGTAAGAGTACTTTCAAAATAATTTCAAGAACTGATAAGTTTTTGACGTTATCTTTTTATCATCTCTCATTAGGATCTGTAATTTTCTTAGAACGCTTCGCATAATATTAAATTTATCTATAAAGTCTTACACGACTTGCTAGGAATTAACTCAATTATTGTATTAAATATTTCATCATATCATACTGCGAGTTTAATTGAGTTCAAGTGAAATATAATTTGTAGATTAAGCTGAAAATTTTATATATATGGAATTTATAAATTTGAAAATATATCTAACATCTTTAATCAAAACTCATACTAGAATGTCGTTTAAAAAGCCAAACAATAAATGCAAAAGAAACTAAATTTTTGTAGTAAACTGATTCCGTATTATTAACGTGGTTTGTTGCTGGGTATAAGAAGAATCCTTCTAACAAAAGAAGTCCCCTAGCCGCAGCGCCACAGTCTTCGCAAAATTTTACATCAGTTGTCGAATTGCATGCTTTACATTTTGTGTCAGGCTTATTAAAAACTACTTTTTAATATGGCCGTTAGATTTATACATATAGTTTAGAAAACGGAGTCGAAAAATTAAACTAGCGCTTACTTGTCAAAATTTTGATCAAATCTGATTATGAACAGAATCTAACCCACATTTATACGTGATAGAGCCGTGCTGCAGTTAGTTAGTTGCGGCACCAATGAGTCGGTTCGATCGGGGATGGACCAGGCTCTCACAGAATATCAGCGTGAAATAGCAGCTTAATGCTGCAGGATTCGTATGGTGAGCGTAGAGAACCGGATAAAATTTTACTAGCTATTCCTCAGAGGTGCCAATACATCTACATTAGGTTTCGTAATCCAGGGTAGATGTCGGTGTCTATCGGCTACAATATCCACTTACCATAACCTGAACTGTGTGCTTGTTTCTCACCCTTATTCTATGAAAAAATATAGTAGAACCTAAAGTGTGCCGTTAACCTAAAAGCCAATACAATTTGCATAATAATATTTATTAGGTTTTTGTAATACACATACTTTAGTCTCAATGTTCTATGACGAACGTGGTATGTTGAACATAAATTAGGAGATTGATTAAGATAGAATTATAATTTTTGTGTAACTATTATTATCAAGCAAACCTTAAAAACGTGAATAAATCCAAAGCCAAGGCGACACAGTCTTCGCGAAATTTGAATTTTGCTATCAAACTCCAAATTTTAGTTGACACATAATGCAAGCGGGACTTCTTTCTTGAAACAGATTCTAATTTAAACTTGATATTAATAATATCAAGTTAAAACTGGATTAAGACATAAAGCTGGATGTAGTTTGTTTGAAATAACTTGTTGTCAAGTTATCTCTTGACCGCAGAAAATTTTTCATTAACTTTAGTTTTCTAATAGACCTTAATTTACTGTTACTGAAAGAGTTGTACTATGTGAAAATGGTAATCAATATTTATATTACAAGACAAGTTCCGATTCACTCACTCACTGTAATCACTCACTGACTTATCAACGCCCAGCCCAAACCCTTAGAACCAGAAAGGTGAAATCCTGCACAGATATTCCCTTTATAATGAAGAAGTATTTTTTTTAAATTCCTACGGGATCGATAATAAAGAGGATTTGTATTTTGCTTTAAAGTGGCCATATTTATATAACTGTTGCGCGCCACTATTAATGTCTTTTACATGGCAACACTAGCCACTAGCGCCCTCTAGTATCGAGTAGCAGAACTAGGAGGTTCAAGATCTTTCTAGAAATTTCGGGACCGATATGTACTCGAACATTCTAGATGTTTCCACAGTAGAAGGTTCTGGAAAGTATCGGAGGCGCTATATAAGGCCGGTATAGACCACGACCGAGGCAGTATTGAATTGGCGATACAAGCGAATACTTCGACGATACAACTGCGAATTAAAGTGATCTGTAGTACAATTGTATTTTGTTATTAGTGTGGTTTTTAGTTGTAATTAGTGTACTGTAATTAAAGTGTAAATTTTGGTAATTCACTCAGCAGTTTTTAATTGTCTCGAACCCCAAGCTCGTAACAATTGGTGTCAGAAGTGGGATCACATCATGCCGATTTTACCAAAGGACGACACGGAGGTATCCGTACCAAGTCAACGCCAGCAAGAGACGGACCAGAGACGATTTGGTAATGCAACGCCGCAAACGTCGGAGGCCAGCTGCCGACCACAGGCCGGCCCGTCAGCAGCTCCTGCATCTGCAGCACCTGACTTAGGTGCTCTGATGATGATGCTGCAGGAGCAGGCTCGCCGACAGGAGGAACAGGCCCGCCGACAGGAGGAACAGGCGCGCCGACAGGAGGAACAGGCCCGTCGGTTGGAAGCAGCTGCAGCGTGGACAGGAGGAACAGGCCCGCCAACAGGAAGAACAGATGCTCCTCATGAAGGACCTTCACGCTACCTTCGGGAAAGAGATAAGGAGGTGAAGGATAAGGTTGCTCAACATGACAACCGCCTGTCGGAAGCTGAGCCCGAATCGACCAAGTGAGCAATCGGGTTGACAACGTGATTGCTGACGTGAAGAAAACGCTGGACGACCTCAAACTTGGGGATGGAGTTACAGCCCCGTGGTGCTTCATACCGCTACGTGGATTCAAAGTGCCGCCGTTCGACGGGACTTCTTCCTGGTCGGCGTACAGAATCAGTTCGAGGCTGTCATGAAGACGAACGGCTGGAATAAAAGTCAGGCCATTACTGCTCACCCTAGGCTTGACCAGGCCTTAACTGTTCTGGAAGCTCGGTAAGAAGTGACTTACGAGCAGCTCCTGAGGCGTTGGAGGCGAGATATGGCGACGCTCACCTGGAACGTCTTTCGTGCGCTCAAAGATCGCGTGCAACGCAGCAACGAAAACCTGCAGCAGTGGGCCCTTGAGGTGGAAAAGCTGGTTCGAAAAGCATACCAGTCTATACCTGCGCTCATTGAGGGAACCTGGTGCAGACGTTCATCGACGGCATCCGCGACCTTGAAGTCAGAGCTGCTGTGAGGCTCGGGCACCACGAGACGCAAGGACGCGTTAGCCCATGCACTGGAGGTGGAAGCCGTACGGCAGGATCATCGATCCCATCGCGTCAGGGAGGTTGCAGCAGCTGCAGTTCGCGACTGCAATAAAGGATACAGCCCTAGGTGCTACGGCTGTGGGAAAGGGCCATCTTCGATCCAACTGCCCTAAGCGAACTGTAGAAAGGGGAGTGATCGATCTCGGGAGGGTAGTGCGGCTAACAGCACCGCCCAGCAGCAGCAGGAAACGAGTAAAAGCCAGGACTGTGGGGCGGATGCTGGCTGATGTTAAAGAGCCCCAAGGATTTCGATCTCACAAACCCATGATGGGAACAGCCTAATCATCAAAGGCGAGGTCAACGGAACGCCGTGTAAACTGACCATAGACACTGGAGCCTCTCGCACGGTTGTCAGTTCCCAACTTATAAGTCAGTTCTGGGGACTCCGCATACAACCGAGGCGCATTAATTTGGTAACAGCCACCGGTCAGCGCATACCCGTCCGTGGAAGAAGGAGATGGAGTTGAAGCTGGGCAACATGATCTACCTGCATAATGTCATCGTGGCTGATATAATGGACGACTGCATCCTGGGCCTGAACTTCAGGAAGAATTGTTGTGAGATCGATGTTAAGCAAGGTGTTTTGAAATGTGGACATGGAACTTTTCGTGGAAGGGCGATACCGGGAATGTGTACAGCCTTAAGAAGATTGTTCTGCCGCCGAGATCGGAAACGATTGTGCCGGTTAGTCTTCCTCGGAATCCTGGGCAAGCTCATCGTTGTGTACTCGTGGAAAGGGTGGACAATGACCTTCCGTGGAAAGTGGCTCGAACCTTGGTCAGAACCACCGACATCTCAAGAGTACGTGTGCTGAACCTTTGTGATCAGGAACAGATTATGGAAAAGGCACACTGGTTGGTACTTGTGAGGAAGTGGATTGGTTGCGTAGGTGTCAATATCCATCGACTGGGACCCCAGAAAGGATGCACAAACGAGGGTGACCACACTTTTAGAAGACTGTCGCAGCGTTCTCTCCCCGAATGAAGTGGTCAAGGCGAAGAAGTTGTTACTCAAGTACGCCGATGTTTTCTCGTCAAACGATGCTGACATAGGAAAGACTGGCTTAGTTCAACACAAAATAAACACAGGAGAAGAATTGCCTATCCGTCAGCCCAAGAAGATTGCCGTAGCACGTGAAAAGAAGTGGAAACCATGATTGAGGAATGGTGAAGGATGGTGTAATTGAACCTTCATCTAGTCCATGGTGTTCACCTGTGGTGCTGGTAAAGAAGAAGGATGGCAGCATGCGGTTTTTGTTGACTACCGCCGTCTGAACGACGTTACAAAGAAAGACAGCTATCCTTGCCAGAATTGATGACACGCTGGACATGCTTACAGGCGTAAAGTGGTTTAGCACACTGGACCTGAAAAGTGGCTACTGGCGGGTTGAAATTGACCCTAAGGACAAGGAGAAAACTGCATTCTCGACAGGAAAGGGTCTGGCAATTTAAAGTTATGCCGTTTGGATTGTGCAATGCTCCAGCAACGTTTGAAAGGTTGATGGAGCTTGTACTACCGGGTTGGCGATGGCTGTCTGGTCTACGGATGACATCATCATCGTAGGC
Source organism: Parnassius orleans (assembly GCA_029286625.1). Taxonomy (NCBI): domain Eukaryota; kingdom Metazoa; phylum Arthropoda; class Insecta; order Lepidoptera; family Papilionidae; genus Parnassius; species Parnassius orleans. The sequence continues at coordinate 69,416 of JAGSMP010000570.1, forward strand.
CGTACGTTTGAGAACACCAAAACCTGGAACGCGTGCTCATGAAGATTCAGAGTGCCAACCTCAAGTTGAGTCCGAAGAAATGTTCACTATTCAAACGGCAAGTTAGCTTTTTGGGGTATGTAGTGTCGGAAGAAGGTATCCGCACGGATCCGGAGAAAATGCCGCTGTCAAGTTGGCCGTCCCAAAAGACAAGACGCAGGTTAGAGCATTTTGGGATTGTGCTCCTATTATCGGCGATTTGTAAAGACTTTGCAGATATAGCCAAACCTTTGCACAAAGTTAACCGAGGAGAAGCGACATTTCTGCTGGAATGAAATTTGCGATATCGCATTCAAAGAGCTCAAGGACCGTCTGTGCGAAACACCTATTTTGGCGTACCCTGATGCGGGCAAGGTTTATAGTTGACACAGACGCAAGTGATATAGGACTTGGCGGTGTGTTGTCTCAACGGAATGGTGATCAAGAGGTTGTGATAGCGTACTTCAGCAAGTCGTTGTCAAAGCCGGAAAGAACTATTGTGTCACAAGGCGAGAATTGCTTGCTGTGGTAAAGTCGTTGCAGCATTTTAGCAAATATCTTCTGGGGCGGAAATTTCACTTACAGAACTGACCATGCTGCACTGAAATGCTATTGCAGTTCAAAAATCCAGAAGGACAAGTTGCGAGATGGATTGAACTACTACAGGAATACGACTTTGTGATCGAACATCGCAGCGGGAAATCTCATGGCAACGCAGATGCATTGTCAAGAAGACCTTGTCTGAAGATTGCAAGCATTGTACTAGACAAGAGGGTAAGGAAGTGTTATCTGAGAATGCTTATGACAGACCAGCTCAACAATGAGTGGAAAGACAGCCTACGACATGCACAGCAGGAAGATTCGGACATCAAGCCGATTCTAGAATGGATGAAGGCCAGTGCCTAAGCCCAAGTGGAGCGACGTTTCAGCGATGAGTTCGACCACAGCTATTGGTCCCAATGGGACAGCTTGCTGATTCAGGATGGAGTCCTGTGCCGTAAATGGGAAAATGTTCGGGAGACAGTTGTCATTTGCAAATGGTTGTCCCAAAAGCTAAGTATCGGATGTTCTGGCTGCTACCATAATGGTTGTTCAGGAGGCCACCTGGGAGTTAAACGAACTCTACTGAAGATCCGAGAACGGTTTTACTGGGTCCACTGTCGTGACGATGTCGAGGACTGGTGTCGCAAATGTACAAGTTGTGCGGCTGTAAAGGGACCTCAAACTCGTAGTAGAGGTGCATTGAAATTGTACAATGTTGGTGCACCATGGGAGAGGATAGCCGTTGACGTTGCGGGGCCGTTTCCGAAAGTGAAAGTGGTAACAAGTATTTCATGGTTGTGATGGATTACTTCACTAAGTGGCAGAAGTCTTCGCCATTCCAAATCAAGCTTCAACAGTTGCAGATAAACTAGTTCATGAAGTCTTCTGTCGTTTTGGAGTACCTTTAGAGATTCACAGCGATCAAGGAAGGAATTTTGAGTCTCAAATATTCCAGGAAACTTGCGAGTTATGGGTACTCATAAAACAAGAACAACTTCTTACCACCCACAATCTGATGGAATGGTAGAACGATTTAATCAGACATTGAGAGGTACCTAGCAAAGTTGTGGAAAACGGCAACGAGACTGGGACAGGCACATACAACCGTTTTGTTGTCATATCGAAGCGCTGTTCACGAAACTACATCAGTGACACCAGCTTTAAATTTTGGGAGAGAATTACGGCTGCCTGCAGACCTGATCACCGGAATACCACCTGATGCCCCACGCAGTATAACCGATTATGCAAATGACTTGCGGAACAAAATGAATGACATTTATGAGCACGTCAGACAATCGGGAGCAAACGTCTGAAAAGATGAAAACACGGTATGACCGCAAAATGAACAACAAAGGGTTTGACGAAGGTTCACTAGTGTGGTTACACAATCCAGTTCGGCAAAGGAAAATCTCCTAAGCTTCAAGCTAAATGGGACGGACCGTACCGGATTGTGACAAGGATCAATGACGTAACCTACCGGATACAGAAAGGTGCAAGAGGTACTCCTAAGATCGTCCATGTGGATCGACTGGCGCGTTATTATGGCCAATAATGCTCGGACGAGCATGTCTTAGGAGGGGCAGTGTTGCGCGCCACTATTAATGTCTTTTACATGGCAACACTAGCCACTAGCGCCTCTAGTATCGAGTAGCAGAACTAGGAGGGTCAAGATCTTTCTAGAAATTTCGGGACCGATATGTACTGAACATTCTAGATGTTTCCACAGTAGAAGGTTCTGGAAAGTATCGGAGGCGCTATATAAGGCCGGTATAGACCACGACCGAGGCAGTATTGAATTGGCGATACAAGCGAATACTTCGAAGCGATACAACTGCGAATTAAAGTGATCTGTAGTACAATTGTATTTTGTTATAGTGTGGTTTTTAGTTGTAATTAGTGTTCTGTAATTAAAGTGTAAATTTTGGTAATTCACTCGGCAGTTTTTAATTGTCTCGAACCCCAAGCTCGTAACATAACTATAATTTTTTGAGACTATAATGTAAAATACAATTATATTAATACTATACAACGTATTACAAAATACCTCGTAAAAATATAATTAATCAAAGCGTTAATGTTAACGTTATGTGAAATAAGAATAGAAGGGGAGTTGATTGAGCAAGTGGATGAGTTTGTATATTTGGGATGTTTATTTAGCAGGGATGGTAGATATGATAAAGATATAGAACGACGAGTGAACGCAGGAAATAGAGTGAATAGGGCTCTACACGCTATTATGAAGAGTCAGAATGTGTCAAAAAAGGCACGTTTGCCAATTCATAATGCTGTGTTAGTCCCTACTTTAATGTATAGTAGTGAAAGTTGGGTCTGGCAGAAGAAGCATGAGAGTAGAATAAATGCTGTAGAAATGCGGTCATTAAGGAGTATAGGGCTGAATCTGAATGACAGGGTGAGAAATAGTGTGATAAGAGAAAAGTGTGGTTTGCAAGATGACGTTTTGACCAGGATTAAGAAAGGAATGCTTCTGGTAGTTTGGTCATGTAGAAAGAATGAACGAGGAAAGAGTGACAAAGCAAATTTATGTTGCAGAAGTGAACGGAAGAGTCAGGAAGGACGCCCTAGACGAAGGTTTATCGACCAAATTGGCGATATATTGAAAATGGGCCAGATTAGGGTACCTTAACCGACGAGCGTGTATGCGTAGATATATGGATGTAAAGGAGGCGAGAGAAGTGTGTCAGGATCGTGCCAAATGGAAGTCCGTAGTCTCTGTCTACCCCTCTGGGTGACAGGCGTGAGTGTTTATGTATTATGTATGTAATTATCAAAGCCAAAAATTTTGTCAACCCTAGTAAGCTGTCATGTCAGGGAACCAGATTATTTAACAGAAAGGCCTACGTACCTATTTTACCTAATAATTGTCTACTTTAATAGTTTTTCTATTTTTCATTCATAAATGTTTGCTACCTAAAAGGATGTCATTATACTCAAGTACTGGCTTCAAAAAATGACAAGTTGGAAAAAAAAATATCAATCTCAAATCTTCTAATCGATATCCTACAACTGTTTCGAGATTTTTTTCCAACATTTTTTGCAAAATAACGATGCTTTCTAACTCGGAATATTACGATATGATGTTATGCGTAGCCCATGAAGATAGCAATTTAAATCTTGCTCGCGAACTGTATCGGCAACGATTTATCGATGGTAGACCCCCACTGAACAGCGACGGCTGCCTTCGTACCAGTGTTTTCTGAACATGTCAAGACGACTACATTCCACCGGCTCTTTTCATCAGTCTACTGGAAGTGGACGTCCAAGCACAGTCGACGCCAGGCAGGCTGAATTAGTGTTAGAGCATTTTGAAGAAGAGCCGACCACAAGTACGAGGCGAGCCGGAACAAGATTCGGTATAAACCATGTTGCAGTTTGGTGAATTCTTCGTGACGACAATCGTCACCCTTATCACTATCGCCGTACACAGGAGCTGATACCCTCCAATTTTGAACCCAGAGGGAACTTCTGCGAGTAGTACCTCAGGCAGTTAGAGGAAAACCCTAATTACGTAAACTATGTTCTTTGGACGGACGAGGCAAAATTCACTAGGTCAGGACTTTCAAATATGCATAACAATCACGTTTGGGGTCGCGTGAATCCACATGCTTCACGGCAGAGCAGATTCCAACACCAGTGGCGGCTGAATGAATGGGCTGGCCTTTATGACGGGCATGTCATCGGTGCCGTCATTATGCCATCACGTCTGAACGGTAGCAACTATCTAACGTTTTTACAAACGGAATTCGAAGAGGCGATTGACGACTTTCCTGTGGCTGACTGGTATTACTTTGAGAACCAAAGAAACATGGTGTTTCAGCATGATGGAGCTCTGGTATATTTTTACTCGCAACGTACGAGAATATCTTAAAGTTCGCTTTCCGCGAGGATGGATCGGCCGCAGGGGACCGGTGCTGTGGCCTGCTCGTTCTCCGGACTTCACACCCTTGGACTTCTTTTTGTGGGGTAATGTGAAGGACAGCGTGTATTTCTTCGATTTCCCAACGGTTGCCGAGATGGAACAGCGTGTTAGATCGGTTGTCGCATCAATAACACTGACGATAGTGCGAAATGCCACACAAGCCATATCCCGACGAGCGAGGTTGTGTATTGAGCAAGGCAGAGCACACTTTGAGCCGTTTCTGTTTTGACGTTTATTATGAAAAAGTAAGTGTTCGTTTAGGTTGTTTCGTTAGGTTAGTCTTTTAAAATTTTTGTTGTCCGCGAATTAGGTAGAAATGTAGTTACATTCTGCGTAGTTTACTCTTTAATTTTACTGAAATAAGGTTTGCACATCAGTGAAAATAATAATATTTTTTTTTTTTTGGGGTATGTTATACAGCGTTACTACGGTTCTTAAATATTGTGAATGGACTCGTTATAAGGCCCCATTTAACCTCCTTTCGGCTCTACGGGTAGTTTTGTAACACCCAGTATTTTAATATCAGTGATATGTTAAGCTGCAACTATGCTTTAAAAATAAAGATATTATAAAAACTATTGACCAAAGTATATTTGATATAAATTATTTGTAAATGGAGAGAAAAAATAGGTCGGGTATCATACAAGTTAATTCATGTGCAAAACTGGAGACAGTAAATGTTTTGGAAGAGCTGTAAGTTAATGATAAAATTTTCCTCCTTTTTATGGAATATTCATTTCTTAGTTCATAATCTGAACGAACAAGCAAAATACATTTTATACGTAGCACTTTTCTTCTCCGTTTCAATGAACACGAAAGTAACGAATATTATGAATTTTCACGCTCTTTACACGCTGACGCATTAATTGTAGTAAACAAAACTGAGATGGCTTGAGCTGCAAATTGTGAGGCTTTTATAAATTTATTTTATTCTTCCTAACAGCATTAGGTCTGTAAGGCCGTGTAGGCCGTGTGATGGTGACGTCAGAAATTTCATCAATCATTTTTGCCCCGGGGATGTCGTTTAAAAAGTGAAGACTATGGGAAACACTCCAAAAATTTAACGGCTACAAACAGATGGCGGTATAATCATTTTGTTTACGGCAGTTGTACAGAATACCTCGACCGGCGACGGGTAGCAGCGTCAAAGGTATGAGACGTCTAGCACTGCGATCGTCAATTCGCCTGCCAAGAGACCAATAAAGCAAATCCCCTCACCCGCCTCACCAAAACGGAAGAGGCTCATGTATAGCAGTAGACTTTTACGGGCTGTTGAAGGAGAAGAACTAGCCTTAAAATGCCACTGCTGGTAAAGGCCGTCAAGGTTGTAGGACATGTTCTCTCTATATTTGTCGCCAAATATTAATGCTTATACTGCTGTGCTCCGGTCTAAAGAGTATAGAGAGCAAGAATAATTAAAGGCTGTAAGGCATTACGTCTTAGTACTCGGATGTGACAACGCATTTGTTGCCTTCTTTGTTTGAAGTTCACTGCAGGTCTGGTTTTTGATGATGTTAGTGCTGTTATCTTTTTTGGCTTTTACAGCTACATCGAACTCAGGGCTCGTGGCCTCACAAGCTGTAAAAATGGGTGATGATATATTATTCCCAACGTTACTTACGTAACGATGTTCACCTATGACCGCTTACAGTGTACATAGATGAGTTATCTAACGGCCGTCCGAACAGGGGGTGGCGCGCCCCGGTTCTGACGGTTAACTCCTATCGTTCGATATTCTGGGGGGTGAGAACTGCCCAGGCACGCGAGGGTACGATGTGTACGCGGTGTGGAGGGGTGTGCGGCGCACCCGTTTGCGGACTCTTTGCGTCCCATCCGTTGTTCTAACGGTGTTTGTGTCACTAGGTGAGCGTGCAGAGTTGGTGTGTGACGGACAGGCGACATTTAGGTCTAGCGGAACTGGGGGTTCAATTAAAATGTTACGGGGTCTTCGAAGATTTTCCGTGACATTCGGAGTCGGAGCGTGGCTACATTTACAACTAGTGGGTCGGTATGTATCTCGGCCCTCTCAAAGTAGCGCCGAAATATTTCTTTGAAATATTCAGAGATCGTCGGAAGTTGGCAATCTCTGTGCAAGTCGGAGTTTCCCTGGTACCACAGAGCTTCGGTGACTGTGCGAATAAATCTATTTTGGAGGACTTGAAGATCGTACAAATTTCGATGAGTCGCGTGCGCGAAAGCTACGCTTGAAGAGGACATGATAGGTCTTACGCACGCTTAGTAAAGATGGAGCTTGTGTCTTAAGGACAGTTTGCTCTTGCTGTTAACTAGCGGGTGGAGGTGACTAGTAACGTATGTGGCACGGTTGCGGACATTGCGAATGTGTTTTGCGAAGGTCATACCGTAGTCGCATGTGAACCCTAGGTATTTATCATCGTCTCTCATGGAATCTGGCGGCCGAATAGGGTGATCGTATCTAACAATTTTTTCGGATTTAGGTTCCGACGACAGAGAGAGGGGCTCCTTTGAAAGTATATTGCTACACTTTTCTCAGGATTCATTTCGATTCTCCATAAGCGGAACCATACGCCTAAGCAATTGGCGGCTCTTTGGTGCATCTTTGTGAGAAATTTCTTGTTATAAGGGGTGACGAAAAGTGCCGTGTCATTGACGAAGAGAGCAGTATTGACTACTGGATCCTTCTGAATGTCACTCGTGTAGAGTGTAAAGAGGACCGGGGAGAGGACGGAGCTCTGAGGAACTCCAGCCCTGAGGAGGGGCTTAGAGGAACGAGTTCCCTCTATTCGATAGCGAAAATGGCGGTTGGCAAGAAAGGCTTGGCTGCAGGTTTCAATGGACAGCAATAGCCACTACCAACAGGTGGGCTGTAAGTTCGGTAATTACTTTAATCTTATTTAAAGAAAATGATAGAAGTTTGCAGTTGTGCGCACATCATGGAAGTAGATTACTGGATAGATTTCAGTTATATATTTTATACGTAGTAGAACCACGCTGAAGCTATATTACTGGTATATTTGTAGGACGAATGGGTGGGCTCGAATGGGGAAGGACCAATTCGTAATCGAGGATATATGTAGATGTCTATGGGCCACAGCAACCACATACTATCAGGTGGACTGTGTGCTCGTTTGTCACCCTTATCCTATTAAAAAAAAATTTGGTTTTCGAAGTTTTATTTCTTAGACAATTGGCTCTTATATAAAAAATATTGCGATATCTTCTTTTAATATAAGGTCAAGTGTTATATCTCTACGCGTTTCAAGATGATACACGTTTGTTAAGATTGTACGTACGCACTGTATGGGGACGGTGCGGGAAGTCTATAAACTTCAAAAGACCATTAAATCACTGAAGTTATATTTATTTTGTAGAAAAGGGGAATAAGAGCAACGACTTTATACGATTTTTACGATTTTATACCTATTTAGGCTCTAAATTTAAGTAAATTAAAATATTAGCTTCGGTCTCTCGATACATATATGAAAATGTAATGTTGAAAATGTAATGTTAATGTTAAAAACTTCACAAAATTATGAGAAGTTTTAAAAAATAAGTGATATCCACTATGTAAATACTAGGAACAGACACAAGCTAGTAATACAATTACCCGAATCCACAAAGTCAGTAATTCATTCTTGGGGCAATGTATTTTTTGCTTTTACAAAAAAATCTACAAGTTTTGACATTCGATTAATCTAATGAAAATCTTCGATATTCATTCAAGTGCTTTCAAAACTAAATTTTGAACCTGTATCGAAGAAAGAAAAATAGTAATTCTACTATTTTTCCTTTTCTATTTACGAAATCAGAACACTATAGTATTTTTTTTAAGTAATTATGTAAAAGTTACCAACAAAAGAGTTAAATTTCGGTATAGAAACTATGTTCGAAACTTGGAGATCTTCGCAGTAGAAGAGATATGTTTGTAATGAAAATACTTATAAATTAGTTTTATCTTCAGAAAAGTCTTTTTTATTAAAATGAAACTTAATATTTCTGTTCATTTCAATACTAATACTTAGTTTTAGTAATTTTAAGTAATATTAAGTAGATAATTAAACATTTATAAATGAAATGGGAGTAGCGAAATAATGCCTATACAGTATCAATATTAAAAGCGAAAGTAGCCCATTAGTTCAGGGAGCAGACTGCTTAATCTATTGGTATTAATATAAGCTGGTTACATGGTAGAGCCAGCAGCAATAATGGGACAGTTAGATCGGGGTAGGATCACAGAATACCAGGATAAAATAGCAAATTAATGCGCTGTGTTTCGCATGATGAGTGAAGAGAACTGGAGAACCGTTTCAAGGGTGGCAAACGCATCTGCAATTTGAGTCTTAATCGAGGATAGGTGTAGGTGTCTTGGGCCACAGCATCCATTTACCATCAGGTGAACTCTAATTCTATAAAAAAATACACCGCTATTAAATAGTTACCTGAGACCAGTTAGTATAATATGAAAAGTCATTATATAACTTTATTGTAATATTTTCTTTAAAAGGCTATGAGGCAATCTAAGATGGAGGCCTATGTTCAGCAGTGGACGTCTGATAGACTGTAATCGTAACGATAACGTAATGAATATTTATTTCTTTAATTACTGACAACTTTTTCTTTAATATTCCTTTTATAAATTTTAATATTTATTTCCATTTGTTCTCGATGGCAAGTTTAAGCCTTATTCATCATTAAAAGTATAACTACTTGAACGCGAATTGCGGTCGTTTGGTCTACCCTCTTCTTTTCCATTCCATTTATTCAACCAGTTGTTTAATTGGTGCTATTATTTTAGTTTTATAGCATTATTGAAAACATTGCGCATACTTATCATTCACTTCAAACTGCGTGTCTACCAAATAAGTTTTAAACTTCAATAAAGGGTTATTAAATAGCTTAGAACTATAATTTGGGTTTCTATCGGTCCTGAGACAGATTATAAAAATAATTATTTAATCATTTGATTAATAAAATTTCTTAAATTGTTATTTAATTTTTATTTATACGAAGAATATTATAATAAGAAAAATTGCCCCCTCCCCATCGCAAACATTTTTTATGAAAAGTGCGATTTAATACTTAATAAAGGACATTATACGAGAATTAATCTGTAACAAGATAATCTGTACAAATAAATAAAATTGAAGTGTCTGTTTGTAATGTTAAAATAACAGCTTTTTACTAAATGCATATGAAAGTGTATATTTTACTAATAACAAAAAAACAATTTTTAATTTTTTTTTCTGTTTGTCTGTCTGTTTGTTCCAGCTAATCTCCAAAACGGCTAGACCGATTTTGACGGGACTTTCACTGGCAGATAGCTGATATTAGAAGGAGTAACGAAGGATAGTTTTATTTTAGAAAAATAATGAGGGTTCCGCGCAAAAAAAATTAAAACCCATTAAATCGTAGAAAATTCCAGGCGGGCGAAGTCGCGGGGGACAGCTAGTTTTAGAAATATTGTTGTTGAAATTTGAATAAATTAAATTGTATAAGTTCTAAAATGAAAGCTTTTAATAAAAAGTGAAAACTGACTTCAAAGAACTAAAATGAATAAATTAATTTCCACATTATTTAATAGTCAGTGCTAAGGCATAGTCTATCGAATAATTAATTTATTGGCCCCTTTTAGTGACCTATGTAATATCACAAGCTCAAGTTAATAACTAAAATATTATAAGTCAGTTAATATAAACATTATTAATCATTTTCCTCCTTTAGGGATGAAATATTATCTAAATCTTAAAACTAAAAACTAAAAAGCTTAAAATGGAACCAGAAGAAGAAGTGGCAGAAATAGGTAAAACGGTGTTACCTACTCAGACAGACTACTAGGCAGAAAGCCTCATCTTAGTCCTCAAGAGTGACAACGCATTTATAGCCTTCTATATTTTATGTGGACCATACCTACTTAGTAGACGTATTTCCTAGTGATTTATTTCATTATGCAAAACGTCTTTAAAAATATATTACATACAATAATACATTATTACACTACCTAAAGTAATAATGTATTATTTTATTGGATTGTTTAAAAAAATAGCGTTCTTTCTAAACTCCACTCCCGCCTGTCCCCTATCCCTTCCCTTCGTACGGGCGGACCAATCGTTGATTGGTTGAACTACACTGCACGCTTGAAAAACTGACAACCGATGAGAAAGATAGGTTCTCATGTGACAGTGTCCTACCTGTAAGCGAAGTGAAACCCCCCACTAGATGAAAAGACGACCTGTTAAGAGATAGAGGAAGAAGTAATGATGACAATGATGAAATGTTTGTAGCTGAAATCAATAAAAGGCAATTTGAAAACAACCAATTCCACGAAGGAGAACTCACAAACTCACCTACATTGTAATTGTATGGAAAGAGACGTTGGCAAATTATTCCACTCCTTTGCTATACGCAATACGCATTACGGAAGATAAAGCAAAATGTTTTGTTTAAGAACGAAGTAAATGACAACAAAATGGAGAGCCGCCGAGTGGTTGTCCGACGATGGAAGGAAGAAAGAGGCATTTCTGTTAACACTTGCCAAAATATAAAGATTGGCGACGGGCAGTAGCTTCAAAGGTGCAAGACGTCTAGTAATCCGATTGTCAATCTGCCTGCCAAGTGTGACGATCGTATGAAATCCTCGCTGCAACGGGAGAAGCTCATGCTAAATAAAATAATTACAAAAAGAAATGACCCTTAAAATGAAAATATAAGTATTAATTCAGTAGTCGATTAAAAGCGTCCATTGAAAACGTCAATCCTTCATTGATTCATGCAAAAAAAGACTTTGCATTAGTATCTTATTTTTCGATACATCGATGTTTTGTTATAAAATATATAAAGACATATAAATACTTTTCATAAAAACTGGTCCCAGATAGCCGGATTAATTTTCTGAACTAGGACTTTATTTTCTGAATTATTTCAATAATAAGTTCCAGGTTTCCTGAATTATTAACAAATCAAAAAGCCTAGAACTACATGCTAAACACATTTTATTTCATTATATTATGATTTTTTTAATCAATCCGTGAGCCTAATACTGACGGGTTAGAAATTCGATCGGAAAATTTAAAATTATTAATCCTATATAAAATGCTTTTCGGTACATATTATACAATCCGTCCATCCATCAAGCCTATAAAATTCCACTGTTGAACAAAGGCCACCTCCATAGATTGCCGTATAGGGGGGATTTTTAATAGTTGCCACGCTATAACATATGAATTGACGAATATAGTTTTTTATTATTTTGAGTTGTTATCAGAAAGATGCTGCTGCTCATCTCCTGATTCAGATTCCCTCATTCTTATGACATCAACGGAACGGTATAGGGTAGTGGTACTATATGTACGAGCGTGCAAAAATACAGCAGAATGAGAATCTGAATTATGACAAGTGATCATTAATTTCCTCTTACATAAGATATTATGAAACACCTATATAAGTACCGCTGCTTGTTCACCTCGCATATGTGAGACAATTTTGAAGCAGGGAGGAATCTGTTATAATAAAAAAATGTATATATATTTTTTTTAATTTTCTCAAGATGTTTCGATGTCGACAAGGCCGCGGATGTTGAACGTGACAAAGTCAGGAGTAAAAAAAATGCAATTACAATGTTTGAAATCTTTGATTATAATTTTAGTGTTTATGATAACTTTGTGTTATTTTTATTGGAACGTTATTATTTTTAGAAACATCGTTTTGATATTTTTAAATTATTTTCGTTGAACTCTATAAACAAACGAGTAAAAACAATGTAAATATAAAACCCTATTTTGAACAAAGAATTCCAATTTTTTTTACAGAAATAGTAATATAAATATTGTTTCAAACACTACACATTTCAATAGAGCACACGTAACCTGTACTGGTGGTGACGTGCTTTTATATCATATTTCGTTTTACTAAATAAACATTTTATCAGTCAATTTATTGTAAAGACCTTGTTATTTACATTTAAAAAGTATGTGTAGGATATTATGTTGTCGTTTTGTGGTCACTTAGTAGCGTATAGAAATCAATTACCTGTCCTACAAGTGTCGTAAGATACGGCTCAAAATTTAAAATAGATTTTTTAAATCATTAATTCATTCATTTTTATATAAATTTGCTCGTTTATTTATTTGTTTGCGGGAAATTTAAAGACAAAAAGACGTGATTACTACGATGTGGTTTATTTGCAACTGCTTTGAACAAATGATATTTTAAACTAATATATTATAGACTCAAACATGCATACGTACTCGTACTTACACTCGCTTTTACAGAGATGATTTATTTATTTATTCTTTATTGCATTCCTTGCGATTGGTAGCGATCACTGAATGGTTATAGGCACACTGAACCTAAACGTTAAGTTGGAGAGGTGTCGTCAAATGAAGTCAACGCTTCGTCCCACTCGTGCTCTGATCCAAAGTCTCGAAACCTTTCAGCTCGAGTTACAAAACCGTTTTCAGTACTAGAAGATTGCAATGCAGTTGAAGATATAAATAACAAGCTCGCGGAAACTGTCCATGCGGTCAGAGCTAAGTTTTGCAAGACTTGCCGCAAAAGAACTCAAGCGGGGAATCGAACCAGTTATTTGGTTTATTTAACCTGTGAATTCGAATTAAAGTGGCTACGTGGAGACAAGGACAGTGGCAAATAGTAGGTTAAGTAGATAAGTTAGGTATTTAGACAAGTGTTGTAAATTATTAGGTATTGTGGTATCATCACTAGTTGCAGTCCGCGCGAATTCGGCGTTCGCGCGTACATTGATCCCTAGTCAGCTGATTGTAATTCAGTAATTCCACTGCTGGTTTTATGTTTAAGTATTTTCATGATTTTTTTTACTGAAATTAACGTTTTATTTAACTATACTAACACGATGGAGCGTGAATCAAGCTAATAAAACGTTGTGAAAAGATGATTTTTTTTTCATCAGGATCGATTTTATATTTCACCCATCATCAAAGATATAGTTAGTACTGTCGTCTGTCTTCGATTTCGGGAGCTTTTCGAAAATACCCTGTATAGATTATTTTAATAATTTTTGATTTTCTGTATATTCACAAAAATAAAAGTACTTTTGAATAAATGCATATATGCAATGTATACGCATTTATAAATGCGTATACGCAATGTATACGTATGAAAGAATGGTTGATTGACCCCTGGGAATGAAGTGATCGCTTCCAAGCTGTTTCTTAGGAGGTTTCTTTTCGAACCTGTGCTAAAAAGTTGAAAACACTATAAGCGAATTACTTGTAATCGATATTGAATAAGAAAATGTTCTATTCTATTATGTTTTATTCTATCCTATCCTATCCTAACTTTTCCTATCGTATTCTGTGATATTCTACCCAATTTTTTCTATGATATCTATTCTGTTCTATACTATTTTATCCCAATTTATCCTCTCCTTTTCTTTTTCTATTCTATTCTAATCTTTTCTATTCTTTAAAAAAATGCTATAATCGGTTAGGGTCCTATAATTATCAAAATTAAATTTAAAGCCAAGCATACCACTGCAAGACTTACAGATACAATGACAAAATTCTATGTATATAATATATCATAGCTGAAATTAGCTCACATTAACTGATATTGGGAATGTATGAATCAGAAGATTAAAAAGGATAAAATCCGCAAAAAAACATAGTTCACTCGATGATTAAAGTGCTTCTTTGTGTTTATAATAAAATAGTTTTCTTTTAACCATTTTTATCTGGCAATCCTCTCAATACAACTGTATTTCAATTGAATATCGCTACCCCGTCTTGAATGATCTAAATGAAGTTTCAAATAGTGACATGTGTCAAACTACTAATTAACCATTGACAATATTTTCTTTGCCATTGATTTAATACTACGACAAAGAAAATATATACTACGCGAAACTACGATGAGAAAGTACTAGTGAAATGATTATCATAACTACCGAAGTTTATTGTTAATAGAGTTTGTTGGGATTTATAGGCGTATTGGAAAATAAATACTGTGATTTACTATTACTTACTTTACAATTAATTCGAGCCCCTTTCGCTACCCCATTGCAAATCGACTGCGATCCAAATCCGGCTTAAGACACGCTGAACCAGACTGTTACGTAATTAAAGTATGGAAGCAGTTTAAAACAATATTTAAACGAGTAAGTAGTCCAAAGATTAAAAAAAAGGAAAAATATAACGATACATTAGAATTATATTCATAATCGTACTTGAATATGAATAAGTATTTTGTCAGTTTACAAATACAACTATCTTTTTAAATATTGTACACCCTAATATCAAAAGCTGGGTTTGATTTCTAGTCAGTCAGCCAACTTTATCCATATTATTACAAAAAGTATTTAGGCTTCTTTCATTACAATGACTCTTTTGGTAACGTAATCGTGAGGCGGCGTGATTTGGCTTTTAGATTTTCCATATATTTGTTATTACATTTGTTTAACAGAAAACTTAATTTGACACCAATTTTTTCCGAATTGTTCTTTAAACTGTAGTTGAAGTTACAATTGAATCGACAAAGTTTCCTCGTTCAAATGCGGAATGCTTTTGCTATTCTATTGCTTTTTCTGTTCAACTACTAATAAAATGGGACATTCAATAAATTGTAAATTTCTCTGCGTTTAGAAAATTTTGAATCGATTAATTACTGTTTTGCTTTAAAGGTCAAAAAAGCACTGAAAATTTATTACTGAGGGAGTATTTATAGGAGTATGTAATAAATAAACAACAACAATATTTAGAAATAATAATACAAATAATAAAAAAAATATTTATTGCCCAAAACATTCTCAGGGTGAGGACAAAGTAAACGTTGACGTCTCAAGTGGCTACCGATTTGCCTTAGCATGAACACTCATATCTATTTTTTGCGTACTATTTGATGACTCTCGGAAGATCGTTCGTGCTGTGTACGTGCTCAGTCGTTTTTTACCTTCAAAATAGACCGATTGTTATTTTTATTTTTACAAAGAATATTATAATAAGAAGAACTGCCCCCTCCCCATCGCACAAAATCATAATAAATATTGCAAATATTTTTATGAAAAATGCCAAACGAACTGACAGTACACCTGTTTATCTACAGGACGTCATATTACGTTGCGCCATTTTATAAATATAGACATTGAAAAAAAACAGCGTGAGAAAACCTGCATGTCTAAGAAATAAAAATATATCTCTCAGAAATAAGAAGAGGCCTGTGCCCAGTAGTGAGATGGATATACGAGGCTCGTAGGCTATAACTTTAATCACCATCTGCTTCATAAACAAAATATATGACTTACCTACGGGCTAAAGTAGATATCCATTATCTACCAACTATCACGAATTCGCAGATAATCCATTATATCAAGGGATCACTTTTCATGACAGAAATGTGTGAAGTAACTCTAAGAATACGTATGAAAGAAAATATAACAAACATCTTATATGTAATTTGACTGTAAAAAAAATTTTTTTTGGTACGTTTGTTAGTAACTTTTTACATAAGCTACACATAAAGAATTATACTGAGTAACAAATAAAGAATTTATAGAAAATAATTTATAGGCTTTAAAGTTACATTAGTTTGGTAACAAAAAAATGTAATGGTGCTGATAGATAAGTAAGTAATCTGTTAGAATCCTGGATTGGTAGAAAAAATTATAAAAGTGTTATTTTATTTTTCGCTTAAATATTATGAGGTTGAGGTTACAAACTATAAAATAATATGTTTCGTTTAATATCTAGTGTATTTGGATATCGGTTATTATTTTAAATAGAATAAAATATTTAGTACCGTATCGCTGTGTAGTGGCAGCGTAAGAGAATCCACTATCATCCAGCGACAAAGGGAAACTGAATCAAGAGATAGGCAATAGCATCTTAATGATAACAACTCGAAATAGAAGAAAAACTTCGGTTGCCAAGCCGCTTGTCGAGCTTTTGGCCAAAGAGGCAATTTTTGTGTGGGAGGACTATTTTCGGCAGTGAGCTTTGATAGGCTGTAATGATGATGATAATGATGATGATTATAATATCACAAACAGATTCACTGCTACTGTCAATTACAATTATCTTATGGAGGAACTCAATATAAGAAATTAAATTTATCCATCATAACGAAATTAAAAATGCTCTTAACATCTTAACATAGCGATTTAATACTTAATAAAGAACATTATACGAGAATTAATCTGTAACAAGATAATCTGTACAAATAAATAAAATTGAAGTGTCTGTTTGTAATGTTAAAATAACAGCTTTTTACTAAATGCATATGAAAGTGTATATTTTACTAATAACAAAAAAACAATTTTTAAATTTTTTTTGTTTGTCTGTCTGTTTGTTCCGGCTAATCTCCAAAACGGCTAGACCGATGTTGATGATGTTAGAAGGAGTAACTTAGGATAGTTTTATTTTAGAAAAATAATGAGAGTTCCGCGCAAAAAAAATTAAAACCCATGAAATCGTAGAAAATTCCAGGCGGGCGAAGTCGCGGGGGACAGCTAGTTTTAGTAATATTGTTGGTGAAATTTCAAGAAATTAAATTGTATAAGTTTGAGATATTAATCTAAAATGAAAGATTTTAATAAAAAGTAAAAACTGACTTCAAAGAACTAAAATGAATAAATTAATTTCTACATTATTTAATAGTCAGTGCTAAGGCATAGTCTATCGAATAATTAATTTATTGGCCCCTTTTAGTGACCTATGTAATATCACAAGCTCAAGTTAATAACTAAAATATTATAAATCAGTTAATATAAACATTATTAACAATTTAAACACTAAAAATCTTAAAATGGGACCACCCTTGAGTGCACGCACTGCTGCTTGGTGGCAGAAATAGGTAAAACGGTACTCGGACAGACTACTAGGCAGAAAGCCTCATCTTAGTCCTCAAGAGTGACAACGCATCTATAGCCTTCTATATTTTATGTGGACTGTACCTACTTAGTAGACGTATGTCCTGGTGTGGAATATGGGAGTAGCTAACTGAAAGAACTTCGTCTTCGCGATCAAGAGTCGTAGGCAGCACTGCATATTGTCGGACTGTATAGTAATTTAAAAACGTAATCAATAATTCTGAGACTTCACCATTCGCTACGACATTTATGTAAGAAAACTTCGACATTGGCCCACTGTGAATGCACATAGCTGCAGCATTTTGGAGTTGCGTCGTCATGACGTTCTGTCGCGACAACACTCTCCTGAAACCACAATGTACACTGAATTTCATTGGTGTTACATAATTATTTGCTACATTTAAGTTATTCTTTAATCTCGCTCAAGCATCAAAGATCTCAATCTCTTTATTGTGGTCCGGTTATTTCGTGTTTTATTCTAAATCTGTCATTACTAAAATCTAACGGTGTTGGCGAATGGCAATGGGTCGGTTTCGGTCGGCGGAGTGAGGATCGCCCAGTACGGTGTACTACCCAACATTCAGGCGGTCCTTCTTCCCAAAAAGGCCTAGAAGAGGCACCACAAGGCCAAAGAAAATGATTGAACATATTCTGTTTTATATTCTAGTATAATGGTACATTCGCCGTCCGTCGACTCGTCTCAATTGCTCAATTGCTAGGTATCTATCGTCCGTGATAATTTATGAATTCAGACTCTTAGAATGCGAACGTTCTTTAAAGCCTCCCTCGGGTCCCCACACACACAAACACACGCACACACACACGCACACGCACACGCTCACGCACACGCACACGCACATGCACATGTACACGCACACGCACACACACGCACACGCACACGCAGACGCACATGCACACGCACACGCACACGCAACGCACACGAACACGCAGACGCACACGCACACGCACATGCAACGCACACACACACACACACACACACACACATTTGCCGTTTGGTCTGCCGAGGGCTTCCATCTGGTTGGGATTTTATTTATTTATGTATTATTTATTTATTTATGTATTATTTATTTATTTATGTTAGTATATGAAATATATATTTATGGTTATTTATTATTTTTTAATACATTTATTCAGCCCAACCAGATGAGAATACTCTATAATAATATTGAGATTGCACATGGAAATTTCTACTATAATAGTATCAGTCAATAGGCTAATAGGTAGAAATTTGCTGAAAAAACTTATTTTACAAAATCTCCTTTCTTATTAAATACCGTTCGACATAGTAAAACGGTTCCTATCTTTGAATATAATATGAATAGTCTGATATTCAAAGTTAGAAACCGTTTAGGAAAGTGTACTTCGGTGAATGCTACTGGATCTCCTCGAAGAGTAGAACTAGGTGTGCCGAGGTTGGCCATAATTTGTTAGTTATGATAAGACCTTACCTCCGGACTTAATAGAATGACCTGAAAGTGTACTTCGGTGAATGCTACTGGAACTCCTCGAAGAGTAAGTAGAACCAGGTGTGCCGAGATTGGCCTCGTTTTGTTACTTATGATGAGACCTTGCATTCGGACTTTATAGAGTGACCTGAAGGTGTACTTCAGTGAATGCTATTGGAACTCCTCGAAGAGTAGAACTAGGTGTGCCGAGTTTGTCCTCGTTTTGTTAGTTATGGTGAGACCTTACCTCTGGACTTGATAGAATGACCTGAAAGTGTACTTCAGTGAATGCTACTGGATATCCTCGAAGAGTAGAACCAGGTGTGCCGAGTTTGGCCTCGTTTTATTAGTTATGATGAGAACTTAACTCCGGACTTGGTAGAGTGACCTAAAGGTGTACTTTTTTGAATGCTTCTGGAACTCCTCGAAGAGTAGAACTAGATGTGCCGAGTTTGGCCTCGTTTTGTTAGTTATGATGAGACCTTGCATCCGGACTTGATAGAGTGATCTGAATGTGTACTTCAGTGAATGCTTCTGGAACTCCTCGAAGAGTAGAACTAGATGTGCCGAGTTTGGCCTCGTTTTGTTAGTTATGATGAGCTCTTACCTCTGGACTTGATAGAATGACCTGAAAGTGTACTTCAGTGAATGCTACTGGATATCCTCGAAGAGTAGAACCAGGTGTGCTGAGTTTGGCTTTAATTTTTTAGTTATGATAAGATCTTACCTCCGGACTTAATAGAATGACCTGAAAGTGTACTTCGGTGAATGCTAATGGAATTCTTCGAAGTGTAGAACTAAATGTGCCGAGTTTGGCCTCGTTTTGTTACTTATGATGAGACCTTGCATCCGGACTTGATAGAGTGACCTGAATGTGTACTTCGGTGAATGCTAGTGGATCTCCTCGAAGAGTAGAACTAGGTGTGCCGAGTTTGGCCTCGTTTTGTTAGTTATAATGCGACCTTACCTCTAGACTTGATAGAGTGACCTGGTGTACTTCAGTGAATGCTACTGGATATCCTCGAAGAGTAGAACCAGGTGCTGAGTTTGGCTTTAATTTTTAGTTATGATAAGATCTTACCTCCGGACTTAATAGAATGACCTGAAGTGTACTTCGGTGAATGCTAGTGGATCTCCTCGAAGTAGAACCAGGTGTGCCGAGTTTGGCCTCGTTTTGTGGTTATGATGAGAACTTAACTCCGGACTTGGTAGGTGACCTAAAGGTGTACTTTTTGAATGCTTCTGGAACTCCTCGAAGAGTAGAACTAGATGTGCCAGTTTGGCCTCGTTTTGTTACTTATGATGAGACCTTGCATCCGGACTTGATAGAGTGACCTGAATGTACTTCAGTGAATGCTACTGGATCTCCTCGAGGTAGAACTAGGTGTGCCGAGCTTGGCTTCGTTTTGTTAGTTATGATGAGCTCTTACCTCTGGACTTGATAGAGTGACCTGAAAGTGTACTTCAGTGAATGCTGGATATCCTCGAAGAGTAGAACCAGGTGTGCTGGTTGGCTTTAATTTTTAGTTATGATAAGATCTTACCTCCGGACTTAATAGAATGACCTGAAAGTGTACTTCGGTGAATGCTAATGGAATTCTTCGAAGTGTAGAACTAAATGTGCCGAGTTTGGCCTCGTTTTGTTACTTATGATGAGACCTTGCATCCGGACTTGATAGAGTGACCTGAATGTGTACTTCGGTGAATGCTAGTGGATCTCCTCGAAGAGTAGAACTAGATGTGCCGAGTTTGGCCTCGTTTTGTTAGTTATAATGCGACCTTACCTCTAGACTTGATAGAGTGACCTGAAGTGTACTTCAGTGAATGCTACTGGATATCCTCGAAGAGTAGAACCAGGTGTGCTGAGTTTGGCTTTAATTTTTTAGTTATGATAAGATCTTACCTCCGGACTTAATAGAATGACCTGAAAGTGTACTTCGGTGAATGCTAGTGGATCTCCTCGAAGGTAGAACTAGGTGTGCCGAGTTGGCCTCGTTTTGTTAGTTATGATGCGACCTTACCTCTAGACTTGATAGAGTGACCTGAAAGTGTACTTCGGTGAATGCTACTGGATATCCTCGAAGAGTAGAACCAGGTGTGCTGAGTTTGGCTTTAATTTTTTGGTTATGATAAGATCTTACCTCCGGACTTAATAGAATGACCTGAAAGTGTACTTCAGTGAATGCTATTGGAACTCCTCGAAGAGTAGAACTAGGTGTGCCGAGTTTGTCCTCGTTTTGTTAGTTACGGTGAGACCTTACCTCTGGACTTGATAGAATGACCTGAAAGTGTACTTCAGTGAATGCTTCTGGATATCCTCGAAGAGTAGAACCAGGTGTGCTGAGTTTGGCTTTAATTTTTAGTTATGATAAGATCTTACCTCCGGACTTAATAGAATGACCTGAAAGTGTACTTCGGTGAATGCTAATGGAACTCCTCGAAGAGTAGAACTAGGTGTGCCGAGCTTGGCCTCGTTTTGTTAGTTATAATGCGACCTTACCTCTAGACTTGATAGAGTGACCTAAAGGTGTACTTTGATGACTGATACTGGAACTCCTCGACGAGGAGAACTAGGTGTGCCGAGTTTGTCCTCGTTTTGTTAATTATGGTGGACCTTACCTCTGGACTTGATAGAATGACCTGAAAGTGTACTTCGGTAAATGCTACTGGATCTCCTCGAAGAGTAGAACTAGGTGTGCCGAGTTTGGCCTCGTTTTATTAGTTATGATAAGACCTTATCTCCGGGCTTGATAGAATGACCTGAAGGTGTACTTCGGTGAATGCTACTGGAACTCCTCGAAGAGTAGGACTAGGTGTGCCGAGTTTGGCCTCGTTTTATTAGTTATGATGAGAACTTAACTCCGGACTTGGTAGAGTGACCTAAAGGTGTACTTTTTTGAATGCTTCTGGAACTCCTCGAAGAGTAGAACTAGATGTGCCGAGTTTGGCCCCGTTTTATTACTTATGATGAGACCTTGCATCCGGACTTGATAGAGTGACCTGAATGTGTACTTCAGTGAATGCTACTGGATCTCCTCGAGGAGTAGAACAAGGTGTGCCGAGTTTGGCTTCGTTTTGTTAGTTATGATGAGCTCTTACCTCTGGACTTGATAGAATGACCTGAAAGTGTACTTCGGTGAATGCTAGTGGATCTCCTCGAAGAGTAGAACTAGGTGTGCCGAGTTTGGCCTCGTTTTGTTAGTTATGATGCGACCTTACCTCTAGACTTGATAGAGTGACCTAAAGGTGTACTTTGATGACTGATACTGGAACTCCTCGACGAGGAGAACTAGGTGTGCCGAGTTTGTCCTCGTTTTGTTAGTTATGGTGGACCTTACCTCTGGACTTGATAGAATGACCTGAAAGTGTACTTCAGTGAATGCTACTGGATATCCTCGAAGAGTAGAACCAGGTGTGCTGAGTTTGGCTTTAATTTTTTAGTTATGATAAGATCTTACCTCCGGACTTAATAGAATGACCTGAAAGTGTACTTCGGTGAATGCTACTGGAACTCCTCGAAGAGTAGGACTAGGTGTGCCGAGTTTGGCCTCGTTTTATTGGTTATAATGAGAACTTACCTCCGGACTTGGTAGAGTGACCTAAAGGTGTACTTTTTTTGAATGCTTCTGGAACTCCTCGAAGAGTAGAACTAGATGTGCCGAGTTTGGCCTCGTTTTGTTACTTATGATGAGACCTTGCATCCGGACTTGATAGAGTGACCTGAATGTGTACTTCAGTGAATGCTACTGGATCTCCTCGAGGAGTAGAACTAGGTGTGCCGAGTTTGGCCTCGTTTTGTTAGTTATGATGAGCTCTTACCTCTGGACTTGATAGAATGACCTGAAAGTGTACTTCGGTGAATGCTAGTGGATCTCCTCGAAGAGTAGAACTAGGTGTGCCGAGTTTGGCCTTGTCTTGTTAGTTATGATAAGACCTTACCTCCGGACTCGATAGAATGACCTGAAGGTGTACTTCGGTGAATGCTACTGGAACTCCTCGAGGAGTAGAACTAGGTGTGCCGAGTTTGGCCTCGTTTTGTTAGTTATGATGAGCTCTTACCTCTGGACTTGATAGAATGACCTGAAGGTGTACTTCGCTGACTGCTACTTAAACTCTTTGACGAATAGAACTACAATTTACATTCCTTTTAATTTTTCACGATCATATGAGCTTTATGAGTCGTGCACTTTTGAATTTTCCAAGCTTTTTTTAAATTGAAATTTGACATAAAATTATCGGAAAATTTGAAGTATAGTAATAATTGCAAGGTTTTTAGCTAAAACTTGTGTGTAATTAAACTACTTTAAAAATTTACGTATAATCATGTTATACGTAATTTTTTTAATGCGCTTAAGGCATGCAAAATTGGGTTTACCAGTAGTTTTCAATTAACTTGCGATGGGATGCAATGTTATTTGTTATTTTGTTAAAAACAATGAACACCTTTTTTGGCTCTTAATTAATGACAAATTAGTTTTATGGTAAAATTACTTGAAACAAACCTTTTTGTTGCTTTTTTTTCATATTTTTGTGTAATGCACTACTAATGCCGTTGAAAAATATTTTAACTTATAATACCAAAGCACTGTAAATAGCTGGTACAAGTAGTCTGGCAGTACTAAGTATACAGGTGCAAGTGTTAAAAGTTCATAAGAGATAATGATTTTTTTTAAATTATAGGCGCTAAATATTAATCTGGTTATGTGCAAATTCATGTTAAATATTGTTTTCCTTTTAGTTTTTCCTTAATTTGCGAAAAAAATATGTGCACCATAAACTGGTACAAGTGGCTACTTGTAACAGTTTACGTATTCTACTATTTTAAAGAAAACAAGGTACATAAATATAAATTACACTATTTTCCAAATTATAAAAAAATATTAAAATTTAGTAATGCCATCCTTTTCCTCTAATATTCAGTGTGACAGCAACTCACACTAATAATGTTGCACCCCATAACTATTCTACTTCTGCTCTCAGCAACTCGTCTCTCCAGCATAGTTAACGTAGCTGAGCCGATGAGCAAAAAACTAAGATAAAGGAGAAAAATAATAAACAGCAAATCTTTGCTATTAACCAACTTTCGTGTATGTAAACACAAAGTAAGACATTGCATTAAAAAAGAGAGGAAATATAAGTAAGTGAGAGCCTTTTATTAAAAACGAACATCTGTCTCAGTGTCAGTGATTATGTTGAATAAAATTTGAGAGCGATGAGTTTAAGAGAAAGTAAAACGCAAAATGAATAATTTCATTGAGTATCTACGTGAACAGTGTACCTATAATATAGTTGAATTAAATCAACAAATAAACCGTTTAAAACTTATTAAACTTGTTTCTTGAAATAAAAATAAAAATTTGTTTATATAGTTTTAAAAATACATAAAAGAGTTAAATAAATAATATTAAAAGGAAATGGCCGTAAAACATGGATATTATAACATAGAAGATATAGATATACAATACTGATTTGTTTCGGAAGCGATGTTATTGCTTTGCTTTTGCTTAACCACAGCCCATACTAATCGGAAACGTGTAGGTAAATAATTTTTAAATCACTTATAAACTGCTGGGGTAGTTTGGCCTTGGATTGCAATTTATGTAGACTGGAAGAAATTGTCTTTAAATATAGATATGCGTGTTTAATGTTATTGAATAAAATTGTAGTAACATTAAAGATTTTATTACATTGACTTATTCTTGTTGGTGTCATATATGTGTAGTTAGTTAATGAAGTGAAGTTAAATGAATATATTATTATATAAAACTTATTTAGGTGCTAGGACTCCTGTTCTGCCTATGTTACAGGCTGTGACGTATTCCATCGTAGTACTCAGAGTAACGATGACTCTGTAACGTTCTTTGTTTGAAGTTTGTTGCAGATATCTATAGGCTGTAGGAATCACCTATAATTAGGTGGACTGTTAGCTAATTCGCTTGTCACTTAAATTATGTATAAAAATTAAAAAAAAATAAGCGCAGAAAGACTTAATAAAATAATTTAAATGATTTTTTTGTTGTCTAGTAATTTAGTTTAATTTCAAAATATGTGAAATTATTTCATTTAATTTTGTAGTATATTCGCAGAAATATCACCTCAACCCTTGACTGAACCCTCGAATTCATTTCCACCAACGCCAACCTAACAACAAGGGAAGCCGTTTGCTGAATTTTCTTGGAAACCTTCACGTTTGGTACCCTCTTCTGATTCAAAACGAAATGATGATGGATAACGGGCTTACTCTTGTTAACAAGGGACGTCAGTTGAAAACTGACCGACTGTAATTGGCGTGATACTACCAAAATACCCGTTAGTACATTCCTACGTTTTACGTAGCCTACCATACAGCTCTAAAAATCCCGGGCTTCGTGAAAGAACGACGTTTATGCATTCATTTGCAGCTTCTGGAGTTCAATAGATCAACAAATTTCAAATGATTACTCCAGGTTCCTACAAAACATTAAGAGACATTCCTCACTCCCAGTTCCTGACCCTTTGAGGTAGTTTATCGCGGATACAGGGACGCCCCAAAATTGTCATCCTCGAGGAAAATATGGAACGTTATTGCCAGTAAAAAGGGTCTTATAGAACTCTTTCTTCCAAAATAGATAGCGTAGTACTGCGTATTCTTCGGACACGTTGTTTTACTCTAACTTCCTAGCTACAATTGAGCTGAAATCTTCAACATGGAGGCATATAAATAATTTTTCCTGGTCTGGATATTTATTCTTGTGCAATTTATACACGTTAACTGCCTCCACGATACAGGAGTAAGTCCCAGTGTGAAGGTAACGTTTTTAAAAAAAGAGATATTAACATTATTTCATTATCAGCAAAACGTAGGTCTTTTATCTCTCTGACAAAATGGTATAAATCCTTTGTGTGTGTTTTTGTGTACTTTAAGCAGTGACTGTATTTTCGCTAGGTGTGAAACCAATCTGTAAGTTGATGAAAAGATCTGGATCATAATTTCTTATTCCTTTTTATTATCGTAGTTACAAATGTATGATTAATGATAAATATATTAATAAATTCTAATAAATTTGGTTGTGGCAAACAAATCATGAGAGTAAAATGCTGCGTCAATGCGGTCATTAGGAAGTATGTTAAGGTCGACTGAATAATAAATTGAGAAAGTATGTGATAAAATAAAATTAGATTTGCAAGAAGATTTTGTAACCAGGATTAAGAAAGAAACTTCGGTGGTTTAGACACGCAGAAAGAACAAAAGAGGAGAGAGTGACAAAGTAAATTCATGCTGCTAAAGTGAATGACATCAGCAAGGGACTAGATGGGTTATTATCAACAAAATTGGCTATATATTGAAGATGAATCAAACTAAAAGTATCATTAACCAACGAGCATGTATGCGTAAGATGTGTTGTGAATGTGAATGAAGCGAGAAATCCATAGTCTCTGCCTACATCTTTGGGTGACAGGCGTGAGAGTTTATAATTTATGATTATGTCCTCAAGCAAATAAACAAAGACCCATATAATTAAAATTATCGCTACACTTGAAATATAAAACAAAAAGTCATGAATC
Organism: Parnassius orleans; assembly: GCA_029286625.1. Classification (NCBI taxonomy): domain Eukaryota; kingdom Metazoa; phylum Arthropoda; class Insecta; order Lepidoptera; family Papilionidae; genus Parnassius; species Parnassius orleans. The sequence continues at coordinate 95,739 of JAGSMP010000570.1, forward strand.
ATGTAACGGTTTCTAGTGAATAACGATGAAGTATTACAATTTGTAATTTAATTCTATAACGCTGTATTTCGAGGAAAGTTCCTGATACACTGATTAATTTTTCATTAAATTATGTTCTAAGAACCATCTTTTATCAGATATGAAAATTTTTGTAATACAATGTATATATTATATGTGGCATAATAGCTTCAATTTTAAACATGTTATTTTTTATGTTGACCTAAAAACTTAATAGAATATGAAAATTAAAAATAAATATTTGCGGTACTATCTCTTGCTTGCCTTTAATTAATAATTCACATCATGGCCATGAAATAAAATTCAGTGTGAAAATTAAAGTGTATAGTTAGGAAATTCAGATTTAATGAATTTGAATAACATTCTCAGTATACAAATTAATTTGTCATGTTACTAAGACGAGGTACACAAAAGGTAAAACAATTAAACTTTAAAAAGTAGGACGGACATCATCATTATTCATCATCATCATTACAGCCCTTCACAAGTCTACTGCTGAACATAGGCCTCCCCCAAGGAATGCCACAAAGCACGGTCCCGAGCCACCTGCATCCATTGACATCCTGCATGTCTTACCAGGTCGTCACTCCATCTAGTGGGGGGACGCCCTACACTTCGCTTGCCGATACGAGGCTGCCACTCGAAAACCTTTCTTCCCCATCGGTTGTCGGTTCTTCGAGCTATATGCCGGCCCATTGCCACTTCAGCATACTAATTATTTGGGCTATTCTACTACTCTGCTACTCTGGTTCTACTGCGGATATCCTCGTTTTAAGTCTATCACGCAGAGACGCCGAGCATAGCCCTCCCCATAGCTCGCTGAGCGACTTTGAGCTTCTTCATACGGCCAGCAATGAAGGACCACGTCTCAGATCCATAGGTCATCACTGGCAACACGCACTGGTAGTATAATCTAGTTTTAAGGTTTTGAAGTATGTTTGACGAGAAGATGTGTCGTAATCATCCAAACGCTGCCCAGCTGAATTGAATACGTCGATTGACCTCTCGGTCAAAGTTGGACTTACCTAGTCGGACTAGTTGTCCGAGGTAAACATATTCGTCAACAACTTCGAGCTTAGTGCTCCCAACAACAACTGGCATAGGCGTGACATGGACATTACACATGATCTTTGTTTTGTCCATGTTCATCTTAAGACCTATCCGTTGAGAGACACTATTGAAGTCATTGAGCATAGTGCTCAGGTCCTCCAGCGATTCTGCCATAAGGACTATATCGTCGGCAAATTGAAGGTGAGTGATGTACTCGCTATTGATGTTAATACCGTATCGTTTCGAGTCCAGTAGCTTGAAAACATCTTCCAATGCAGCGGTGAAGAGTTTCGGGGATATTACGTCACCCTATCTTACACCTCTCTGCAGTTGGATAGGTTTCGTACTCTGGTTCTGTACTCGGATAGCCATCATAGCCCTACTGTACAAACACTTCAGCACTTCGATATACCGACAGTCCACTTGGGACCGCTGAAGGGACTGCAGCACCAGCCAAATTTCGACGGAATCAAAGGCTTTCTCATAGTCCACATACGCAAGACAAAGTGGCAGATTGTACTCTTCAGTCTTCTGTACAATTTGCCGAAGGGTATGTATGTGGTCTATGGTGCTAAAGCCTTTTCGGAAACCGGCTTGTTCGGGAGGCTGGAAGTCGTCGAGTCTGCGTGCGAGACGATTCGTAATGACTCTCGAAAACAGCACGTAGACGCGGCTCAGAAGGGAAATCGGTCTGTAGTTCTTCAAGAGAGAGTTGTCGTTTTTCTTGAAGAACAAGACCACCGCACTTCTGCTCCACGCCTCCAGAGTAGTGCCACCATGGAGGACGGAATTAAAGAGCTTCTGAAGGACTTCAAGTACTGGTTTTCCACCCGCTTTCAGAAGCTCCGCTGTAATTCCATCCTCGCCCGGGGACTTGCCGTTTTTATTGTGCTGGAGAGCCACCCATTCTAATCTCGCTCGGTCTGACTTTCGGTATATTATCGGAATAGTGTCGGATAAGACTTGCTATTGGATCGTTACTCACACTTGCATGTGGCTTCAACGATGACGTGTACAGCTATCCATAGAACCTCTCAATCTCACTCAAAATCTCAGGTGTCCCGGAAACGATACTGCCACATTCGGTCTTCAGCTTCGACTGGCAAAGACTTTGGAGCCCTGGTTCCGCTCTATCGCTTCTTCAATACAAGCAGTATTAAAGTTGCGTAAGTCCCTCCGCATGCATTTGGAGATTTGTCTGTTCAGTTTCTTGTATGCTTTCAAATCTACTAAAGACTGCAGCTTCATTTCCCGTCTAACAGCCATGAGATTAAGAGTGTGATCGGAAAGTTTTTGTGTTCTTCTGCGGCGGGTCTTGCAAAACTTAGCTCCGACCGCATGGACAGTTTCCACGAGCTTGTCATTCTTATCGTCCACTATATTGCAATCTTCTAGGCACTGAAAACGATTTTGTAACTCGAGCTGCTGGCCGCTTGGGTTCCGTTGCCCTAATCCGAATTTCCCTACTTTCAGCTCACCGTTCTCTCTTGTGCCTAGTTTTGCGTTGAAGTCTCCCATTAACACCGTATAGTGGGTTTTGGAGGAATGCATGGCTCTAGAGATATCCTCATACATTTCCTCCACCTCCTCATCGGGATGTGCCGAGGTTGGTGCGTAAACCTGTATGACCTTCAGCGAATACCATTTGATGATTCTGAGTATAAGGTACGCAACCCTCGTCGACACACTCCCAATCTTTACAACAACGAGAGACTTGTGGACGATAAATCCGACACCTCCTTGGAACAGATGGTCGCCCTCCCGGTGATAGAACAAGTTGCCGGATTCGAGGATTACCGTGTCCTCCCTCCTTGTCTATCTCTTCTTCCAGCTCCAGGATCTTCTCGTCAGTCGTCAGGGTGCGTGCGTTATAAGTTGCCAGGTCGAGTCGAGTCGAGGATGGACTTAAAACATTTAAAAAAAATAAAAAAATAACTTCCATATAATAGCTTCTGAAGTCGGGGCTTTACTTGTAATTATTCGATATAATTTGTTTTCATCTATCCATTACAACCTATAAAAGTCCACTGTTGAACATAGGCCTCCTCTATTGTAGATTGGCTTACAGGGGGAATGTTGTTATAGTTACTACACATTGATAGGCGGGTTAGCAACCGCAGTTTTTAATATTTTGAGTTGTTATCAGGAGGATCCTACTGCCTATCTTCTGTTTCAGTTTCTCTCTGCCGCCTCTTACGATACCCATGGGAGGACATGGAATAGTGGTCACAATTTTTGGAATATTGCTTACTGTTGTTGTGAATGTTTGTTTCTTTTGTTATAGTGTAAATCAGAATAATTCAAACTGTTTTTTTTAGAGAGCTGTTCACAATTGTTTTAAAGGCACTTAAATTTTTGAGAAATCTACATTACAAAACATATGAAAGAAAGAATATAATAAAGGGAAAACATTGATACGTGGTAGAGCCATGCTGCAACTATATTATGGATCATCACTATCATACAATACCAGCGTAAAATAGCTTACTTACTTCTTTTGTTTCTGAAAAAAAAGCCGCTCCGAACGCAAGTCTTCCATAGATTCTGTATGAGTCGCAACACACATTCGTAAATTCCGTACGGAACGCGCTCAGTGTTCGTCGCACGATCGAAGCGAGTATGTGTTTATGTATGTTTTTACATTTAATCTTATATGTGTATAGCTTTTCTTGACCTTTCATCTTATTTTGTTTAATAATTCGTCTCAAAAGAGTTTACAGACGTCCATATTTAAAAAAATATCTCTGGATAGATAGATTTTTTACATAATATTGACTATATTGTAAGCTTAGGGTGATAAGGGGATGCACCCAGTAACAATGATACAGCAACAATGGAATCGCAATCAAAAATTGTCGTCATTATTCGCTGGCCACAATGTCTAGACTCAATGGCTAACGTCTCTCAACTGACCCTTGTTACTTCGAACGGAAACGTATACGTAACGTATGTGTGTGATGTATTCACGGAATCCCGAATCGGAATTCCGAAACGGAATCCCGAAACGGAACTCCGTATGTATATATGTGACCGGCCTAAATGTTATAGCCGTCAAATTGATGTTTTTCTTTTTAATTTTGTTATACTATTTCTTATATTTACGCGAACACTACATATTGAATAAAACTATTTTTACGGATTTTATCGCGTTTAATTATACTTATTTTTAAATTCCCAATACACAGTAAGTTCATTCTGCGTAGATCGGACTAAAACTAATAATTAATAATCTGAAGGTACTCCGGGTTAACTCTGACATCGGGATGTAAATCACCTCAGTCCCCGTGACCATGAATGCTGGAAAGCACCCGAAACGTCGGGAATTTAAAAATAAGTATAATTAAACGCGATAAAATCCGTAAAAGTAGTTTTATACAATTTGTTATACTATTTTTAATTGGTGTGTCTACAAAATGTTAAAATTTAAGAGCCTTGCAATAAATGTTTCTTTCATTCTTTCTTTCTTTGAAATAGGAGTAGCTGCCAAATTATTGCACTCATTTGCCGTACACAACACTATGAACAGCGAAGCATTTCATTTGCATGTGAAATTGACAACAAATATTTCAATCGTCAAGTCAAGCACTGGCTATATGTACAAAATTACAAGAAAATAACCCGAGTCGTTATTTTTTTTTGTTTGAATTGCAAAAACTTTTAACGCGAGCGTTTTAAGGCTTATTATATATTTATAGTGATAAAAGCCAACAATGTACATAAGCAATAAAAACGTAAGCGAAATTTCAAATCGCTTCGTGTTTTTGGATCCACATTAGTAATCCACAGGTGGATTATATTTAAAACGGCTTAAAGTTTAAGCTTTTTAGCATATTACCCGAGTTAGTTGCATACATTAATTTGTGTAGACTAGCATTTCTGTAACAGTTTTTCAGGCACGTCTCGTTCAGAACTTTATACCATTTTTATTTAATAATTTTTAATATTTAAACATTATCTCTATTCTATATTGACATCAATATAATCATTTCAACCCATCACCAGTCCATTGAATATATATAAGTTTTAGCAAAATTTTATATGCCTAGGAATTCCACAAAGCACGGTCCGTAACCACCTGCATCAGTCGACTTCCTGTATCTCTTACCAGTTCGTCTTTCCATCTAGTAGGAGGCCACCCTACACATCGCTTACCGTTACAAGGCTCACTCAAGAACCATTTTTCCACCAGTTGTCGGCTCTACGAGCTATAAGGTCGGCATTGCCAATTCACCTTACTGATCTGATGGGTTATACTAAGGAAGTATTAAGGTTAATAATTTATATCATATTCCTTTCAGTGCTGTAATATGTAATCCTATTTTTTTTCTTTTTTAAAAAACCTTACCTCCACGGTATGATTTTCTCCTCTGTCGTGGAGACAGTTTACATACACAAATTGCACAAAGACAAACATTCAGACCTGGAACAACTTTTTGTATATATGTAATACACAAAGACAAATATATTTTTAATAAATACTTGTTTTGAGCGTGATTCGAATAAGTGGACATTTGCATACACTACTCAATGCTAAGCCAATATATATTGACGTATGAACAAAGAAATTTTAATGTTTTATTTCGAAACATAAGGACTTTTCATTTTATTTTCATTTTATTTATTTTCGTTCCATAGACCTTCTCTTATTTATGAGAGGATTTAGAAGTAGGGCAGATCTGAGTGTAAGTATTGTAAATATACCGGCGAGCATGTGATACTCGATCTAAGAATCTAAATGCAGATGCTTTGTCACCGCTGAGAAATTAAATGGAATGAAAGGGGTCACCGATTCTTTACGCCCACCCTACGAATACCATATTCTACTGTTTCACGCTGGTATTATGTGAGAGCGTGTTCCTACCTCGGTCGATCCGACCCATTCATGCTGCAACCATAATGTAGCTGCAGCCTGGTTTTACCACGTTAAAACTGTAAAGTTGGTTAGAGGTTCCGCTTTTCTTAATTTGTTATTTGTTAAACAAATGATGCACATAAAGTTAAGGAAATCTGTAATGAGCTATAAAATTGTGCAACCTCTGTTTAATAAAAGTTAATTAAATTACGAGCATAAATTTTTCTTACAAATTAAAACTATATTGTTTGGAAGTTATGACCACAATAAAAAAAACAGGTGAAACAAGATTAATCCAGAAGAAAATCTTACAGTTTCTGCAAGATAATATTTTGTTCTTTATGTTTCACGTACAAGTAGTACATTTATTACTTTATGACATGATTATATTAGCTGTGTAAAATATAAATATTTACGTACAGCATTGTTCTCTTTGGAAAAAATAACATAATAGTCTCACAAAACTTGAGAAGAAAATTCTTATAAATTGTAGAAATGTTCGCATACAATATTCAAATTTTCACGTACATTTTTGTCGTACATTAATAAATTAATCTTTAAGTACAAGATGCTTGGGCAAAAATAAGTTATTAACAAGTTAAAAGTTTCGTAATGAAGCTTGCTCCCTATTTTCCGGTGTCTTTAGAACAATTTTTCGCAGGGGGCTTAGTATGAAAGTGCTATTGGTTGACATAGTGTTATTCAACACGTAGGTAAATATTTTTAAGGTCTACCTTATATGCATCATCACACATCATTATCATCATTATCATTACAGCTTTTCACAAGACCTCTGGTGATCATAATTCTAGGAGCCACCTACGTTAATCGACTTCCTGCATTTTTACCAAGTCGTCACTTCGAGGGCGGCCTTTCTTCCCCAACAGTTGTTGACTCTTCGAGCTATATGGTCGTTGTCCTACTTTGACTTAAATAGAGTTTTGAGTTAAATAGATGAATGTACTGTTTTAAAAATAAGAACTGTTCAAGATAAGGATGTATTTTCTACTAACATATGATTGATTAAAAATAAAAACATCACGTCATCAGCATTGTTACTTAGTGGTTTGCTTCGTAAGGTGTGGCGTTGTCCTAACCAAACCCGATTCCCATATTTGATTTGTAATGAGGAACGTGAAGATATTGGCTCTGAGCTCACTATTTGAACGGTCGTGTTGATTACCGCATTTTTATATTTTGAATTATTATGAAGAAGATTCCCATCTCTTGTTTCTTTTCCCTCTGTCGCCCCTTACAAAACAGCGGTGATATGGGTAGTGGATTCTCTGAAGCCACAACTACACGTCTTCATAATACTGCAATGCTTCAAGGTACATTGAGCTCAATCTGTGTAGATCAAACCCATATTAATAATTTTCCATCAAGTAATACGAAAATTGTAGATCGTGTATTTATCTATAAAAATTGTACTTACCCTTTTTCCCCTAAGAATCACCATTTCTGAGATAGAATGATTCAAAATGTTGAAAAAGTTGCCACGTCACCTGTGAGGTAGTGTACTTCGTGCGATATTTTTTGACGTGATTTCTCTGATAGTCCTATTCCACGATCTATTGTGGCCCTGTTTAATTAAAAAATATTGTATCCAATAAAAAATGGTACTATTGAAAATAATAAAAGCGGTGAAAATTATGAGTGATTGGGGAAAATTATTCGTCTGATTGATAATTATCTAATGGAATATATAAGAGTATTGTCTCCTTTTTCCTCTTCTTTTTCTTCTTATTTATCTTCTTATATATCTTAATTGTTCTAAGAGCTATGCATCATATGTCTCCTCGCTGATATCAACATTGAAGCGTACAAAAAAATCCAATATTTTTTGCAGAAGCATTGCAATTGCGAAAAATTGTATTGAGAAAATTTTCCGGTGCAGGTGGGAGTAAAATTTGATTTGGTTTCAATGTGTTGTCAATTAACTTCCAACCCCAGTCTTCTGGGTTCAGTTTATTACAAAGTGACAGTTGAACTTGATAATATCCCCAAAATAGGTGTTGATGAGCAGAAGAAGAGGTTGGATGAAGACAAGCTAATTGCACTCGTTTTTTGTTGTGAGTATTTTTTACAAAAGATAAGTGTCGTATATAAATTATTTAAGCAGGTAACTTTTTGGAGCTCCGTATACATAAAGAAGGAAGCGACTTCCATTGGTGATTACAGATTGTGGAGTAGGGTTACTCACTTTAAAAATTTCAGCATCTCCTGTTTCTCAAACAATTTCAAAACTGTTGTTTTACCCCTCTTGAAAAGTGCTGATGTCATATTGCAGCCAGTTAATGCGTGTAAAAATTGTATGTGATTTTAGCAGTTTGAAAAAGCAGATAAACTTTTGGATGAATATATTTCCGATTGCTGTTGATCCAAAATTTATTTTTACTTTTTTACGGCTCATTAATGTATATAAAGGCAATTGACTAAAATTCTTAAGTATCTTCCAAAAAACTAGCGAACTATAAAGCCTTGGATCAGTACAGGTATTTTGCAATGTATAAAGAACAGAAACTAAATACAGCTTAATCTAAAGTCTGACCCAGATAATAACATTGGAAAAAATCTAGCTAATGACATCAATATAACTAAAACTTCTATACTAATACACGGACCTGTCAACCCCCAAAATACAAGTCCTCATTTAACATCATTCATTCTTTTTGATACTGATCCCCAAGAAGTATTAGGAATGTATTAAACCTGATAGTGCTGCTGTTTGGGACAATATTCCTACTAACTTTTCTGAAATGGTGTAAGTTCCTCATCGCCTCTGTAGTAAGTCACTTGGCTAATCTTTGTTTTCGTACAGGTTTTTTCCCGACCTCACTTAAAAAATCTTTAATCACTTCGGTTTATAAAAGTGGTAAAAGAGACGATGTCAACAACTATAGGCCTATCTTTATATATATTGCTGCAATTATCCATCAAAACCTAGCTCACAAACATTCATTCAATGAAAAAAATCGTTTATTCATAATATAATCCCAGCACTATTTAAAAAAATAATTCCGTTAAATTATATTGGTATAGAACAATTATAAGAGACAAGACTACACCTTAAAATAGACCGGACATAACAATAGCAGACAAAATTAAAAAAATCAGTTTTTATAATAGACATAGCAGTTTGCAACACACACAACCTCATTACTACACATTCTGAGAAAATGACAAAGTATGTAGACCTGGCTATCGAAATAAAAAGACAATGGCAAGTAAACTCCGTACAAAACGTTCCCCATCATCATATCCACAACTGGTGTAGTCCCAAGATTTGTTTAATTATTTAATCAACCAGTACAAGAACTATTTAATTAGCCAGTACAAGTTTTCATAGTGTTACTATTAATAAATTAATAATTAATATTCATGTTTAAAAGACGAACATAATATAAACAAAATATAAACGTAATATAAACAAAACATATGAAAATAATAATATTAAATCTAAGAGCTACGTGTTGTGTTTGATTTATTCAGACTAATTATAATATAATTATACTAAACAACATAATAGTTATTAAAAAGGTATAGTCTCCAAAATGCTTAACATTTTAGGGGCATTAAGGTAAGGTGTTACATGTGTTCATCTTGGGATGTAATAATTTAAAATTAAAAATTTTGTACAACCGACTTCAATATAAATTATTAAGAATAACTTAAAAACTATTGGTCAGACCTTGATTAAATATATAGGACCTTGATAATTTATATGGGACCACATGAGAAGCACCAACTTTCAAATAAAAAAAGAATCATCGAAATCGGTTTACCCACAAAATAGTTATGAGGTAATACACATAAAAGAAAAAAAGAAAAAACATACAGTCGAATTGAGTACCGTCTCCTTTTTGAAGTCGGTAGAAAACAGTAAGGAGCTCATGCGTTTTGCACACTTTGAATTAAATAATTTGATTTTTTGAACAGGCAAGGTCCATACAAAGTTATACAATAATTTAGTTTAGACAGAACTAAAGTTTCACATAGTTTAACGCTGAAGTCCACAGTAATAAACGTACTTTAATGTAAAACTTTCAATCGGAAAAAACAACTTGTTACGACATTAATTACATGATCTTCAAACTTTAAAACTTGTTCATAACTGTCCATGAGAATACCAAGATTTCGTATTTCAAAAACTCGTTAAATTTTTTCCCCACCAATACGTATGTTAGGATCAGTGAAAAGTATGTCCTGTATCTGCTTCATAGTACCCATAGTTATAAACCTCAATTTTGTAGGATTAAGGAGCATGGAGTTATTTTGTGACCAAAAACTAATGCGTTGAAGATCCTTATTTAACTTAGCTACCGCTGTATTGATATTTTTAGGATCTACACTTATATACACCTGTAGGTAGGTCATCAGCATAAAGATGTTATTTGCAGTTTTCAAGACAGGTTGTTATATCGGAACTATAAATGATAAAAAGAAAAGGACCTAAATTAGATCCCTGAGGAACACCTTTATCGACAGGAAGAAGTTGGGAAACATAGCTTTCGCCATCATTCCAGTTAATTATAACTTGTTGGAGACGATTATAGAGATAACTTTTAAACCACATCAGTTACCCGTTATCAAAACCGTAATATTATAGTTTATCCATTAACGAATCCGCATTAATCGAATCAAATGCTCTAGAAAAATCTAAAAGAGTGGAGATCGCGCCTTTACCAGAATCCGAAAATGATAGCACGTCATCTACGACATTAATAAGGGCTGTAGCTGTCCCATGACTCTTCCTAAAACCTGTAGGTAGTATTTTATTTAATTCACAGGAGTGTAATACCTGAAAGTGTACAATTTTTCAATAGTTTTAATAAAAAGGGTAAAATACTATTAGGCCTTAGGTCTCTATCTAAGTCTCAATAAGAGCTTCAACAGCCTTAAGCTACAATTGACGTCTCGTGAAACATAAAAAAAGTCGGCTCTGAAAAGAGCTATTATATTATCAGCATGGAGCATGATGATGTTCTTTAAGAAGATGTTTTACGAAGATGTTAGCGAGCGCTCTGAAGAATTGGGATGCCTCCCTTTTTTTTGCGCCCAATGCATGGACACCTTCCGTAAGCGCGGGAAGGAGGTGGTGAATGCTCATAGCGTACCACGCAGCCGGCTGCGTGGTTATGTGGGACTCATTTTGAAGAAGTGCCATATAAAACTAAACGATATAGGAGAACATTAATATGGAAACAGCGAGGCATTAAACGTGTGAAAAGAGATCACTTACATTCCCGTACACTCAGCGGCTGCTATTCCAATACCGCGTACGAGTAATAAGGGCTGTATAAATATATAAATGGGTGTTTGTGGACCATTTCACTTTTATAGCGTTGGAGGGAAAATTTTTGTTGTTTGATTGACCGCTTATCTGTACTTGCTTATAAATTTTTTACGGTCTGCACCTGATTTGTTAGTAAATAAATGTTTATTGTTTGGTTTTTTTTTTCTTTTTTTTCGGTTTGCACGATGGTTTAAGAATTTAATTATTTAAGTTACGAATGCAGCACAAAGTTTTATCACGTGGTAGAACTCCTTTACTGCCTAGGAGACCGTGTGAAGTCTGTGTCCCGGACTAAAGGATAAAGAGATCCAGTATAATTACAGGCTGTGAAGCATTCCATCTTAGTGCTCAGAAGTGACAACGCATCTGTAGCTTTCTTTGTTTAGAATTGGCTACATGAGTCTATGAACCGCAGTAGCCACTTACCATTAGGTGGACTGTAAGTTCGTTTGTCACTTTAGTTTTATATTTTAAAAACTGCTCCGTGGCGCACTGGTTTAGCAATGAGTTGCAGCGCTGGGAGCCGCGGGTTAGAATCCTGCATGGAACAAGTATTTGTATGGCCTATAAATATTGTTCCGGGTCTGGATGTCAGTCCTTGTGCAATTAATGTTTGAAAACTGCCTCCACGAAACAGGAGAAAATCGTACTGTGGGGGTAACGTTTTTTTTAAATAATAAGAAAAAAGTAGTGGAATAATTCGTCCATGGTCTATCTTTTCATCCGATAAACATCTGGGTGTCTTCAAAACAAGAGTGAATAGGCTTTTACGCTAAGAATGTGCGATTTAACATCTAGAACTAAATCAACGCTTACCACCAAGTAAACACCAAGCAAATACTTCAAATGACTCAATATAAGTAAAAAATATCTAGTATATGACTTTTTGTTTTAATTCAAATACATTATACATATCCTAGCATCTTTGTTGATAAACCGTCACCAAATACAAATATATAATAGATGCATTAGTCAGGTATAGGTATTTTTGATTGATTGTGGCACAAGGAAATCCATCACTTTATTCCATGTGTCATTTCTCTCTGTCGTCTCTTACGACACCAACGGGATGAAATGAGGTAGTGGATTCTACTATTAAATCTATATTCTACTATTATATCTACCATTAAATGGCGTCCGTTCCTGTAAATAAAAAAATAATATCACATAGTAATAAATAAATACTCAGGGGTTAGTCGTTCCCGCACGAACGGGTTCTCGCCTTATCGTTGCGGGAGAGCTTAGTAGCCGTAGCTTGGTCACCCATGGTGAACTAAGAGGCACGGTGAACATGGCTGGCCTGAAGCGAAGGGCCGGTCTGAGGTAGCTACTCCGAGTGGCCTTGGCGAGCCCACTTCAGATGTGTGTTAGTGGACTGTGGCGAGAGGTGTGTCCTCCTGTTCTCGGTGGAGTCACGGAGGAAGAGGAGAGGAGGAGTGTTGGTATGACGAGGTGCCACTGGCCCTTTCCTCCATGACTCTGGCGGGTCCGCACCGTTGATGCGGTGGTGGTGGGGTCGTGGGTGGATAGGAGTAACGGTATTGCGAAGCGCCACTCTCCCTACCCTCCGCAGTCAAATTTCATGAGTTCTGAACGAACTTAGTAGAAATTAGTTTGTTCGCGTACTGTGGGGGATCTTAAGGCGGGCAATTATACTATAACCTACGACGGCTCCATTACATATATAAAGGGGTATAGTTACGAAATTTACATCTGAGAAAATCTAATCTACGTAAATAGACATAAGGTAACGCGTGTAAATTTTAGATATATTCTTACCAATAAAATTAGTTACGATGTCATGATTTACAATCATCTCTAGTGGGTTTACGTCACTCGTAAATAAGGTATGTCGTGTAGTGGCGGCGTAAAAGAATCCACTTTTTATACCATCCCATAGGTGTCGTAAGAGGTGACAGAAGGGAACTAAAATAGGAGATGGGATCTCCATGAAAACACCTCATAAATAATAAAAAAACTGCAATTTACAACCTCAAATGCCAAGCGTGGCAACTATAGCAAACATAAGGGATATTTGCCATAGTTGCTATGAAGCAATATATGAGGGAAGCTCATGTTTGGGACAACTTGTGGTGGGCTGTAATAAATGAATAAATAAATGAATGCATGTGTATTTATGGAAGGGTGACAAACGAGCATTAAGCCCATATGAATGTTAGTAAATGCTATAGCCCATAAGCCACTTCATTTATCCTCGATAAACAATCAAAATTGTAAATGAAATATCACACCGCTTATTAATAAGTTACCAGCAAAATATGTTTCAATTGTTCACCACCATACCAAACATTACAGGATTACCTAGCTAATTAACTATGGTATTCTTAAGAACGTGTTCGTTTTCATTAATTTCCAAATAAATAAAAGTTAATCAAAAGTAGAGACACGCTTCTGCGTATTAAAGCTGAATCACGAACGGGTTGGCTTGAACGGGATTGGACCCCGCTTGCACAGAACACAATAACACAGAATAAAATATAAACTTAATGGTGCTGTATTTACTAAAGTAAGTGACGAGAACCGGAGACCTTTATATAAACAACGAGGCTTTAGAAGCATTTAGGTATCTATAGACCACAGCATTCACTTCAGGTGGACCGTGTAGGTACTCGTTTGTTACCCTTGCTTTTATAATATATATATTGCCTCAAATGTAGGGGCAGAAGTGTATCATGTATATTATTTAATCACTACTCAATATCATTTGGGATCTTGATAAAAACATTATCTTATATCTATTAAAAAATAGTCAAACTCAACACAATATCTTGGCTAGTTTCTCCTATAATGTAATTCTTGTCTTTAAATATTTAATTATCTTTTTCCACTAAAATACTCCACATGTGTTTCTATCAATAGATTATACCGTCTATGTCAAAAAAAGAAGAAAAAACCATATACAGTGATAAAATGAGTTTAAGGTAAGGTTCCGACAATCATCTACAGTGGTAGTAAATTACATATACGACATGACGGGTAAATTTTATTGGATTCAGGACCACATTTTTAGCTTATATACATTTTTTATATCTAATTTATATTTCCGAGTATGTGACCTTAGATTAACTAGTTGTACACAGACATTTTCAACCTGTCATAAACAGACGTTGCCGATAAACACCAAAGGCAATCTACAACTCGGTGATTTTGAAGTAAAGAAAAATTTACAAAAATACCTCATTTTATTAATACTTTGAGTTGTTATTAGCAAGATGCTGTTGCTCATCTCCTGATTCAATTTCTCTTTGTCACTTTTTACTAGTCACATGTTATGATATTTGTTTTTATAGAATTAGTGTGACAAACGAGCACATATTCCACCTGATGGTAAGTGGAGGCTGTGAACCAAAGACATCTACATCTATCTTCGACTAAGAATCAAAGAATGGAGTTATTATCTTATGCCACCAATACAAAGCAATAAAATATATGATCATTTTATTATTTAAACACGATTTTTTTTAAATATAATGCATTTATTATTTTTTGCAGATTTCTAGTGATGACATATGGATCCGAAACGTGATCCTTTATTACTGACCATATGAGTAAACTCAAGGTCCCTCAGCGAGCTATGAAATTTTTCTGCTTGATAGACTTCATAACGAATGTATCCTCAGTGGAACCAGAGTAAACGAAATAGTCCAACTAATCAGTAAGCTGAAGTGGAAATGGGCCGACCATATTCCTAGAAGAACCAATAACCTGTGGGGAATAAAGATTCTGGAGTTGCAGTTTTATACTGGTGAGCTAAGTTTAGGGGAGCTATTTCGATGGATGCAGGTGGCTTAGGAAGTTACGTGTAAGTAGATGGATGAAAAAAGGTGAACCCACTAGATGAAGTGACGCCCTGATGAAAAACCGTTTTTGGCATTCCATGGGTAGACCTACATTCAACAGTGTACTTGTGATGGGCTGTAACGATGATGATGGATGAATTTAGTAAAAAAATGAACTGTTAAGCCAAACGCTTAAAAGTGGTAGGAAAGTAGTAAAAAAGTAAATAGTAAACTTTTTGAAAACCGTTTTTATCCACTTACTGCAATATAAATTTTTAACACGCAATCTTGTGAAATGTGAAGCTCCTGTGATTGCTTAAATTATAGTTATTTTAAGAGTATCCCAGGGATTGCTCGCGGCTTATTTCGACGCCCGACACTGTAAAATTACCACGTCAGTAGTTTTAGTCTCATCTGTTCTTATAAAAGTGCGTCGAGCAATCTGTTATAAAACTTTAAATTATTTTATCGTCCTGCATAGGATACTTTATATTTTTTGTTTTCAATTATGGACATACAAAACGTTTTTGTACAAGTCCTTTCTACTATTATAGCTCACTACCTTATAGAATTAATAATAACAGATAAAACACTTAAATATGTTAATTTATTAATTTAATAAGCGCCTGTTATAAACAAGGCGGTTTTCGTCGACGTTTGTCGACAAAGATCTAAAAAGTATAATATATTTTATTCTCCTTTTTGTTGTTTGAAGCCAGCTTTTCCTTTTTTTATTTTTAGTTCTTTGAAGTCAGAAAGGTTAAAATGAATAATTTTAATAAAACAAATATGTAATATTTTGATTAAAAGTACACTTTTTACCATTTTGAGTGCACAGACCCACTGTCGTCTAAATACTTATATTAAAACTAGCTATTGCCTGCGACTTCGTCCGCGTGGAGTTCGGTTATATCGCGCCCATGTGTGAAAAAGAGTCTGCTGGTACAAGCCACAATTATGACTGGACGTCGCGGGCAAAAGCTAGTAAACTAAAAAACTTTTTAATACACCACATTTTTTGCTAATCTATTACTGTGTGCCAAAATTATCATTACTGGGCGAGCTTACGCGTGAGCAAGCCACATAGAATTGCCCGTGTGAAAAACAATTTTCTCTCAAGTCTATACCCGCAAATTTTAATGTCTGCCCTTGTGATTCGTTTATGGTCATTGCAAAGCAGACTTTGAGAGAAACTGTATTCGTTTGAATTCAAAGGAAGATCATTCGGGATCAAGGAATTCTTGGTACAAATACAGTTTCCTTGCGCACATCCAGTTATAATTGTGGCTTCCACTACATTGCGTTGTAACGCTTTTACTTTTAGTCTGGTTCCGTTGCACAGTTGAGTAGGTTTTAAGTTTCGCAACAACATAACAGAATTCCACACGCAGAATAAACATGATGTGGAAAACCCGATGGTTTCAGTGAATTAAGAAATTCGACAGGGTAGTTAATTGCGTCATCTGTGTTGAACACAGAGTCTATTGACGTGTACACAATTTCTTCCCCCTCAAAATACATTAACAGTATATCATTAATTGCCGACTTAAACAAAAATCAAAAACCGTCGATTGATAGCAGAGTGGGGATATCCGGCCTTGTAATCGCTGATGACAATTTGATGAAACAACCGTACTTAAGAATAGAGCAGTATAAAATATTACAATTTTAATTCATAATGAAAGTCACTTAAGCTTTACCATTGGTTCGGAAAAAACTTCTGTCCTGAGAAGAACCAGCAAGAAACCCAGCTGGACTTTTATTTTATTTTTCTGTAGTTTGTAATATTTTCTGTGATGTTAGTGACGATAGCGGTTTCATCGGACTTAGAAACTCGGGGATCGTCTTATTTTGGCAATCTACGGAACATGCCTATGTTCAGCAGTGAACATGTAATGGGCTGTAGTCATAGAGATAGTGAGCAGGGTGAAAAGCAAGCACACAGTCCACCTGATAGACCATAGACATCTACATTTATCTTCGATTAATTGTAGCCGAGGTAGTCCTCAGTACAGATTAAAGTAATTGATACTTTCTAAGCATTGTAACCTTTGTCTACAATTTTAATTTGTGCATATTATCGATCTTTTTGTTATTTGCTCACAAATAAACTTAAAAGAAATAAAAAGGAGCTTGTTATGTTAAACAAGAATTATGTAATTTAGCAGCAATCAAAAAATAAAACACATTTATAAAATCGGTTGGATCATAGCCTGACAATTACTAAACCCGAGAGGGCAGGAAAAACAAAAAACATTCAATGCGGTGTTACCTCTAACAAGTTTCTCGGAACGCTCGCCGCTTATCGTGATGTTAAGTCTTATCATGCGTGAAAGCGTAGCCAAGCGATTAGAATTCTTTCATTACAGCTCATCAAAAGTCTACTGTTGAATGTAGGCCTCCCAAAACATTGCCTCATAAGGCATAGGCATAGGCATAGGCATACATATTTTATGCATGCATAGATATTTTATAAGCTGCTATCCATCTTCTTATTTCTTTCCGACGATCTGTATAAGCATAATGTAATCATCACCATCTTCTTTACTACCCTTTATATTGTCAGCTCATTCTATTATAAAAAAGATATATCCTCTGCTGAACATAGGTCAAGGGCCTCAAACTTGTCTTACGAGGCTGCCCCTCGAAACTATCGTTAAAATATTCTGAAATGATACAAGGTTTTAAATAGTTATTTCTAAATTATTTAAAATTTACGTAAAAATTAGCTGGGAGAATTAACGTGAGGTGAGTAATGATTTTAAGTACCTGAAAAATGGCCCTCTGGTCAAGGTAGCAGGTAGGCATGCGATCATAGTACATACTAACAATACTCAATCATATACATTTCGTTCGTCAGAAAATAAGTGACGTCTGGTGACCCTGGGATCTCGCTCTATGTGATACAAGTATAATATTAGGTCCTTACATATGAAATTGGCATTCTGTACTGGAGTAATATAAAGTCAATTTTTTTTTGTAAAACATATTTAATTAATCAAAGTATGCACAATTGTTATCTATGCACTTTTGCCATCTCATAGGTAGTTCATTGATCCTTTACTAAAAAACCATGGGGACGAGAATCAATAAACTCTTTGAAGGCGGTTTGGACTGCCGCATCGGAGTTGAATTTTTTTCCTTGTAAGAAGTTTTCCGAATTCCGGAAAAATGGTAATCTGTTGGAGCAAGGTCCGGGAGTACGGTGGATGTCGCAGACATTCAATTGTAGCTCATCTAACTTAGTGGTTATTTGTCTTGCGTTGTCGTGAAGCAGCAGTGGCCTAGAGCAATTGACCAATCTCGGTTGTTTAGCAGCTAGTTCTTCCTTCATGGTTTGCTGTTGCTGACAAAAGATATCTGCCGTAATCGTTTGGCCAGATTTTAGAAAACTGTAGTCAACGACACTGGCGCTAGTCCACCAAACAGTCACAAGTAACTTTTCCGACTCAATTTTCGTTTAAGGCAGGATTTGGCTGGGTCTCCAGGGTTCAGCCGTTGCGACGAGCGCTTCCGATTATCGTACAGTATCCACTTTTCATCATAAGTAATGATTCGATTTAAAATCCCTTCATTATTGTGTCGGTTGAGCAAAGTAACTCAGCAGTCGACGCGTGTTTGCAAGTTCGATTCACTCAATTCATAAGGTACCAATCGTTCAAGTTTTTTACTTTCCCGGTTTTGCTTCAAGTGGATTAATACAGTTTTATCACTTACCCTGAAGCCTGCAGCTATCTCTGAAGTGCTTTGTGATGGATCCACTTCCACAATAGCCTTTAATTCTTCATTTTCCACTTTGGTCTCCGGCCGTCCACGGGGTTGGTTCTGAAGGTCGAAATTTCCAGAACGAAAACGTTGGAATCAAAAACGTACCGTGCTTTCTTTTGCGACACCAGCGCCGTACACATCATTAATCCTTCGAGCTGTTTCTGCAGCACTGGTTCCTCGGTAGAACTCGTACTCGTAAATATACCGATATTTCATGTTTTCCATTGTGCGGTAATAAGCGAAGCTAAAGAATAAAATAATGAGGAAAAAACAAATGAATGACTGTTTTCAAAACACAAATGTACAAGCTAAATGAATTTATCAATTTAATTTTGAAATTCTCAACCAAAGAGGAGATATTTTAGATCAAAGTGGTCAGTACGACAAAACGTCAATTTCATATGTAAGGACCTAACAAATTGTTGAATTTTGGGCCTAACTAGATAAACATTTTGGAGTTTATTCTTTCGGTAAATGCTCCACTGAATTATTTTTGTCGTGGTTAAAGGTTTATATCATCTTTTTTACGTTTTTAGTTTGATTTCTAATAAGGTAAATGTCATCATCATCGTCTGCTAAGCCTTCCTTTCTCAAGGCATGTAACAATACGTACGCATGCCACCTGCATCCATTGAATTTCTACATATCTTACGAGGTCGTCACTCCATCGGAGGGGCCGCCTTGCACTCTGCTTACAGGCACTACGTTGCCGCTCGAAAACATTTATTTCCCATCTACTGTCGGTTCCTCAAGATATTGGTGGGTTTCGAATATCTTCACTGCACGCAAAGAAATTCTGAGCATAGTCCTTTCCAAAGCTTGCTGAGTGACCTTAAGCCTTTTCAAAAATTTTACAAGTATAGTTTAGCGAAAGGTATATAATAATAATATTAATAAGTCTAGGGCACTAAAGTCTTTTCAGAAACTGGTTCCGAAGGCTGGAAGTTGTAATTTCTACATGCTGTTTATACATGTTGTAAATTCTGCATACAATCGAAAATAGCACATAGACACGGATTAGAAGGAAGATAAATCAGTAGTTCTTCACTAAAGAGTTATTTTCGTTAAAACTTTTTATGAATTTATAAAGTAAAAATTTTACGCAAATTAAATGCCAACAAAAAAGAACTTTGTTAAAATTTACTGCAAATTAGATACCGAAAAGATTGCTTGGAAATTGTGATGAGTAGGAACCCCAAAATTAATCGATAACTTTGCGAATTAGCTCGACTCCGTAAGTGTATTTTGTAACAATAAGCTTCGACGAAAGTCATATTTGCAACTTTATATTTATTATAGTAGCCTATTGGTATGTTGTAGACCACTAACTCAAAAAGTCGTGGGTTCGAATCCACCATTCAACTACTGTCGTCAACCATTACCAATATATTTAAAGCTTACCTGAGTGCTTAACAGGAATATTCGCTATGGTAATAGTATTGCTAGATTATTTTAAATAATACACGTCACATTACGAAACTTACTATATGTTTTATTTTAGTACAAATATAAATGCAATGATTGGAAAATCGTCGTCATCATCATCATTGTCATCAATACAGCCCTTCACATATCTACCACTGGTAAAGCCGTGGTAGCTCAGGTGCTAAGCGCTCACTGTAAAATTCATAGTACGCGAGCAACCCGGGTGCGATCCCCGCCGGCATCAATAAAATTATTAACTAAAATTTTAAATGCTGATTTACCACGTGCTCGGCGGTGAAGTATAACATCGTGAGGAAACCTGCATGTCTAAAAAATAAGAAAAAAAAATGTGTTTCAAAATTATGTGAAGTTCGCCAACACGCATTGGGGCAGCGCGGCGGACATTTCCTTGCCCTAAAACGCTCAGAAATGAGAGGAGGCCTGTGCTCAGCAGTGAGACGTATATAGGCTGTAACTTAACTTTAACATGTCACAAATTAAGGTCCTGAGCCACCTGCATCCATTGGATTTCTGCATGTCTTACCAGATCGTCCCTTCTTCTAGTAGCCACTCTAGACTTCGTTTAGCGGTAAGAGGCTGCCACTCGAGAGCCTTTCCTAACCATTGGTTGTCGATGCTTTGAGCTAAATGACCAGCCCATTGTCACTTAAGCTCACTGATCTATTGGGTTACTACTTAACTCTTGAATAATATAATATTAATATTGTTGTCAGTTTCACAATTAAAATTAGTATAAGGATAAATAAAAAAACTATTGGTAAATCCAATTGCGCATGCCTTAAGCGCATTAAAAAATTACGTATATCATGATTATATGTAATTTTTTAAAGTAGTTTAATTACACACAAGTTTTCACTAAAAACCTTATTATTATTATTATACTTCAAAATTTCCGATAATTTTATGTCAAATTTTAAAAATAAAAAAAGCTTGGAAAATTAAAAAGTGCACGACTCATAATGCTCATATGAGTCGTGCATTCACCGAAGTACACTTTCAGGTCATTCTATCAAGTCCGGAGGTAAGGTCTCATCATAACTAATAAAACGAGTCCAAACTCGGCACATCTAGTTCTACTCTTCGTGGAGTTCCAGTATCATTAGAATAGAATAGAATAGAATATAATGATTGATTTAAGTGTAATTGTTATTAAAAGTCATTTTTACTTTACCACTGGTTCGAAAAACCTCTGTCCTGGGAAGATCCAGCAAGAAACCCAGCGGGACTTTTTTGTAAAAGTAAATTTTACATTAATGGTTGTACAAACTATTTAAGTACAAAATTTATTTTAGAAACTGCTTGGAAGCGACCACCTCATTCCAGGGTTATTATCAACCATGTATTCATTTATACTATAACACGGGGCGACACTGAAAGTTTTAGAACTGGCCACTTGTAAACGATATAATAAAAAATAAGTTCAAATTTTGAAAATGGAACTCTTTGCCAATATTATTGTGTATGTATTTTATTAATTTGTAATTTGTTTACGATTTGCCGGCAAATTGAAAATTGTCTGTGTCACGTCAGCATGAATTTAACGCGAGAAAATTTTCGTACAATGATTTTTATGATTTTCAACAAGAAAGTTATGATAGACTTCGATTGGCCTTTCACGATGAAGCCACATCTTGTGCCACTGTTTACAACTGGTTTAATGAGTTGAAATGTGGTTGCACTAATCGCACCTATGATCTGCGTTAGGGACGGCCTTCTACGGCGACGACTGAAGATAACATCAGTCTTGTGCGGCGTATGATAGAGACTGACAAAGAGAGACTTATCAGCAGAATTGGACAAACTTAGGCATTGATATAAGTCAAGTGCACAAAATCCTTCATGAACATTTAGCGGTCAGAAAGCTTTGTGCCCGGTGGATACCTCACAATTTGACAGAGGCCCGAAAACTCCGTCGTGTTGATTGGTGTCGTGAAATGGTTCAAACTTTTAACGGAGGTGACTCAAATGCTATGTTCGACATACTTACGGGTGACGAAAGCTGGATTTATTGTGATGATCCTGAAACTAAGGGACAGTCTGCTGTCTGGGTGTTTCCTTCCGAGGAGTTGCCAACTAAAGTGAAGAGAGGTCGAAGCGTGGGAAAAAAGATGGTGGCCTAGTTCTTCGGAAGGACAGGCCATTACGCAACAATTGTTTTAGAGGATCGAAAAACAGTTACTGCAGAGTGGTACACTAACAATTGTTTGCCACTTGTCTTGGAAAAAGTTCGAATGTGTTCGAATGTTCGAAAATGTTTGCTTTGCAAAAATTTGCAAAGCAAACATCTTGTTTGTTTTGCAAATTTTTGAAATCACTACGCCAAAGAGCCGTCATCGAAAAAAGCAGCTGTTGCCATGGTGACGATCAATCGCCAAGACTCCTATTGGTTGGCAACCTAGTAACACGTAATTGTCTACTGTTCACGCTTGCGCTTTCCAATCGAGGGGCATTTATATGACATATATTTAAAGACATTTTCTTTTTCTTTAAATTTTTTATTTATTCTAATTCCGTGATCATATATGTATGTAAATAAGTGTGTTGGTGCTGTAAATAGAATGTTTATTTTTTTATGCTTTTTTATTACTTTATTACATTTATTAACTACTTTTTTATTATTTTTGTATATATCTATGTATTAAATGTAATTAGTTTGTATGTCTCTGGCTGTTAAGCTTACCCCAAGGGAGAGGTCAGCGGTGACCGCATCACAAGACCTCGTGCAGTGTACAGACTGTTCACAACCACGCTTTTTCAAAGGGCAAAGACGCCTAAATATTGATAAAAATAGAACCCACACTCTAACTCTAAACTAAAACTCTAAGACAAATGCGTGAGGTTTTTAATCAGCAGACAACGTTTAAATGAATGATGAATCCATACAGAGCTGAGGCAAGTAGGGTCTACTCTTGATTAAATTTTTATTCTAAAAATACTATAGAGCCATTTTAGCTCATTGAAAATGCGTTCGGCATAAATTTCATAGAACGCGAGATATTCGAATACGATCCTCGCCGAAACCAATGGAATTGTTAAATGCAGTTTTGAATACTGATTTACCACGTAAATGACTGTTAAGGAAAACATTGTGCAGTAATCTGAGTGTGTGAGAAATAAAGATATTTTGAGGATTTTAGCATCCACTTACCATCCGGTGGACTGTGTGCTCGTTTTTTTTATAAAAAACATCGCCAAAATGAATTAGGGCAGTGTAACAAAAACGATCTCAGAAATGGGGAGGCCAGTACCTACATGTGCGAAGTAACTTAACTATGTACATCAGTACTAACAGTGTAGGTGTTAGACAACTTTATCGTTTTACATATTATACTTGTTGTTATTACTTATTCATTACTTGTTATTATTATTCCTGTTGTTACATTTTGTGTTTCTTGTTTTGTTTTATAATACCTAACGCGTACGTTTATAGTACTCGTGAATACGGCAACATTTATTTTATTTTTATTTATTTATTTATTACATAATTATAACATCATTACAGTTATATTAACCAATGCGATGCTATAACTTCTTAATATAAAATACTGACTAATAAATAATGACTATAAAATAATGAATAATAATAACAGGATTATAAAATAAAACACTAATTAAAAAAAAATTACAATTTTCAACGCATTTGTATGCTGCTATTGTGAACTTCGTCTGACTGCATGTAAATACGTCAATATCCTGTGGATGATATTAACGTAGTGTATGGCACGTGTCAATGGTGCATTTGACAACTTCGTCCTAGCAGTGGGCACGAGGAGCAACAGGGCGCGGCGACGAGAACACACGTAATTATCAGGTACGTAGCTTTAGCGAGCGACATCTGGGTGATGTATCCATCCACGTAATACGTTCCACATATTTAATAAGCGCGATGTCTCCTCACTCAGGCGGCTGTAACCGACCATACCAGTACAAATAGACTCGGATACATCATTGGAAAACTAGGATAGATTCCATACTACTTGAAATATAAAAATCGTGTAAATTTATTTTGAATTTTTCGATCATGACACTATATTTGCTTTCATGTGGATTCCAAATAATGGCATTTGTTTCAAGTTGACTTCTTAGAACATTATATAAAATTCTAATAGTAAGTAAATTCCGAAAATCCCTGCACTGCCTTAAGATAAAGATTCCTAAAAGCTTTTTACAAATATTTAAAATGTGATTACGAAAATTAAGTTCCGAGACCATCTCGACGCCTAAGTCTCTAATATAACTCGAGTTACGAGGCCGTTTATTTGATAAGCATAATTATGAGGGGCTTTTGCACGACCATAACTCATGACACAACATTTATTCACACTTAAGTTCAATTTGTTTTCCATACCCCACCGTGCCACTCTGTGTCCTTTGTTAACTTTGACAGTCAGAAGCGTGTTTATTTTCAAATAAATTTTAAGATCGTCTGCAAATAGCAAGCACTGCGCCACCTCAATGACCGTGGAAGATCATTGACCATTAACATAAATGATAAAGGACCGAGATTGCTCCTTGACTCACTCCAGAATAAATACAGTACGGTTGCGATTCATAACCTCCAAATCCACGTATTGTCGCGCCCACTCAGATAATTTGCAAAAAAATCTAGTAAGCTAGGTGTAAACCTAACTCCAGCAAACTTTACCAACAAGATATCGTTATCAACGGTATCAAAGGCTTTGAAAATAAATATGCGGATCGTGGCAACACAGCATCTACTACTGGCGCCATAATCCATAAAAGACATTAATTACTCCCCGTACTTCACCTGAACGAAAACCATGCTGAGCCTCGGTAGTGCGCGAGTACACTTGATTATAAATATATTTATAAATAATCGACTCGAATACCTTAGCGACTGCAGACAATACGCTACCGGTCGATATTCATCACAATGGAACCCGATCCTCCTTTTAAAACAGGAATCACTCGGGTCACTTTCCATATGTCCGGGTTTAACACAGGTTAAATAATATGAAGGCAATTCAAACACCGCACGGCAGTCTTTAAAATGAACGGTGGTATCCCATCCGGACCCACGGACTTTGGGCTTAAGATGTGAGGGCGCCTCGAACATCTCGCACGTTTATCCGCCCGATATGAACGCGTGTTGATCTCGTCGCGTAGCTCAACGCTTGTGCGGCTACCCGCTCTGCTTCTCTCGGATCTAACGTGGGCCGCTCCTTACTATATATCGAATGAAAATATGAAATACTCTGCAGTCCGCATCCTTGATCCTTGCCCGTCTTTAGTAATTTGAGTTCTATTAAGTTTGGACTGTTTACTCTAACGAAATTCAAAAAGCTTTGGATCCTCTTTTATATTATTTTGTACTGATTATGCCTCGTAAGCACATCTTATTTTATTTAACTACTGCGATATCCGTGAAAAAGATTCATAATCCGTTCGAGATCCGTTATTTTAATAATTTATGATATTTCCATTTGAGCCTTATATCTAATATTAAATCAGTCGTATACCAATCAGGGATTATAAAAATAATAACCTTGGTAAAGTATGTATCAAATTTGGATTTTGGAATATTTTGTATTTCTACAGCGATCGATATTTTTGCTGCCTATTACCGCTGCTGTAAGCAAACGACACAGACATCCACTCACGACGGAGGCCGAGCACGTAGTAAGGCAGAGCAAAGTGTATTTCGTAAAATAAATTAATACAAGGCTGCTAAAACACCGAAAATTTCGAGATTTCGCAGCTGAAAAAAATTAATTATAACTAAACAAAACAAAATTAAACTGCCATTTACATTCCATGGCTTCCCACATGATAGATAAAGAGATTAAAAAATAGATTGAGTCAAACAATTGATATTTTCAAAAGTTATCGTGTTTACCACTCCATGCGGATTTGATAAATCTACACCATAAGCCACTAAAACCACTTTTTTATGTAAAAATAACAATTAATCGTTTTAAAAAAATATTAATAAGTTCAACAATCATTTATCTTTCTGACAATGTGCTTTTTATATCATTTATATGTTCAATATGATTGTTAGATACGATTTTATGCGAGAAAACGTTGGAATCTTGATTTTTAGGTACTAGTAGAACATACCTACGCACTTTGCGCTTAAGGCATGCAATATATGGTACCTGGGCTAGCGGGGCATCGGGCTCCTCTAATTTACGAGAGTTTTATGTAGTAGTGAATCCGGATTCGATGTATGTTGACGAGTTCACATACCATTTCTTAAGCATACAAATATCCCAATAATATTTTTATTCAACGCCGAGCACAAAATAAATCATCAATTAAAATGTGTATAAGAATTTCATCATATAAGGGATCTAGCTCGGGAGATCGGGTCACTCTATTCCTATGACATTTTTTATTACGTCAAATATTTGAAATAATAAATTTCCTGTGCCGTGTTTAACCGTATCTGACACATTTATCAGGGAACTTACCACAAGATGGAATGAATGACGAAATGATAACTGATAAGGCATGCAGCATACATTTATTTCGTCTTGCATAAATCATCCTGTAGTGACCGCGTAAGAGAATACACTACCCCATATCTGCCCGTGGGTGTAGTAAGAGTCGACAGTAGGAAACTGAAAGAGAAGATAAGCTGCAGTATATCCCCGATTAAAACTCTAACTCTAAACTAAAGCTCTAAGACAAATGCGTGAGGACTTTAATCAGCAGTAAACGTTTAAATGAATGATGAAGCCATTCAGAGCTGAGGCAAGTAGGGTCTACTCTTGATTAAACTTTTTTCTAAAAATACTATAGAGCCATTTTAGCTCATTGAAAATGCGTTCGGCATAAATTTCATAGAACGCGAGATATTCGAATGCGATCCTCGCCGAAACCAATGGAATTGTTGAATGCAGTTTTGAATACTGATTTACCACGTAAATGACTGTTAAGGACAACATTGTGCAGTAATCTGAGTGTGTGAGAAATAAAGATATTTTGAGGATTTTAGCATCCACTTACCATCCGGTGGACTGTGTGCTCGTTTTTTTTTTTAAAAAAACATCGCCAAAATGAATTAGGGTAGCGTAACAAAAACGATCTCAGAAATGGGGAGGCCAGTGCCTACATGTGCGAAGTAACTTAACTATTTACATCAGTACTAACAGTGTAGGAGTTAGAAAACTTTATCGTTTTACATATTATACTTTACGTATCACTTCAATTTAAAGGGATTCAAAATACTTACATATTTTATTTATGAAATATGTACGTTGTACTTCATAACTGAAATATAATTTTACAAAGTTCCACTATAGTCCACTTATTGAATAAAGCAGCCTTCCTAAATTATATTCAATGTCCGGTCCGGCAATTTCCGGTCTAGAAGAATTGTTATAATTTTTTATATTTGAATTTCATTTATTGATCTCTGACTTCTCAGTCACATTTACATATGTACACATACTTTTTTTTGTCTGACTCTATTTTCGTAATCACTCATACAAATGCAAAGCTCAGCTTATGAAACAATGCATTAGGTAATACTACTCATTCTACCCTTCCCTTTCACACACGCGCTGCCACCTTCCGGCAGACTCGTATCCCCTCGCGCTGTGGAATTTACACATGACATGTTGCACCGAAATGAACCTACTTAGATTTTTGCCGGCGACATAAGAATTAGAGGCGGCAATCACAATAAAACTTGCAAGCAATTTTTAATAGTTTTGACGCTCCTCTTTTTAAATTCAAAGTATTTGACGGATTCAATACGGAAAGTCAATTAAAATAAAGTAAAATAATTATTTTTAGATTAATTCTGATAGATTAATTTATTCTCGATCATAATTGCAATTGATTTTAACTATTAAATTATTCAGTACCATTTCATTTCTATTTTCTTGTACAAAATCAAAGATAACGATGAAATAGTGTTTATAATAGTGTGAGTACCCAATTAGGGACGTTTATTAATTTCAATATCATTTTTGTAGTAACGAACTGCTTGTTGCGTCAGGGTACAATTGATTGTGTAATTGTATTAAAAAATGACAACCATAACTTCTAAATTCCATATGAAGACTAGTCGTAGGGATAACTTATAAAATAAACGTTGGCAATGTCGTAACGGTTTACGATCTGTGGAAATGATCAAAGTGCTTACCGCAAGGACTTTAGGACGCATGCACTTAGCGGTAAGCATTCGTTTTTAACGATTAAACTGTTGTTCACTGCGCGTGAGCAACAGTTCAATTGTTTTGTTTATTAAATTCTTGTTGTTATTACTTGTTATTCATTACTTGTTATTATTATTCCTGTTGTTACATTTTGTGTTACTTGTTTTTTTTTATAATGCCTAACGCATACGTTTATAGTGCTCGTGAATACGGCAACATGTTAATGTGCCTTGGAGAAGCTCGCGGGAATGCTTCGTGTGCATTACGAATTTAACGAGAGAAATTCCCGACCGCGCGACATCCAGCTGACTCTCGTCTGATAACAGCAGCATTTCAGCGAGTGTTAGAAAATCGGCCCATTGCTCCGATAGCGGCAGGAGGTGGAAGTCAAGTGACTGTTCACTCAGAGAGCGCATTTTAGATGTCGTTCACCGGAATCCGAACCTAGGTACACGAAGTATCGCTAAATTGTTAAGGCGTCGGGATGGAACAAGTGTGTCATACTAAACAGTTTACAAGGTGTTAAAGCGTAACCAAATACGCCCATACAAAGTGTACAAAGTGCAAGCTTTAGTTCCCGGCGATCACGACCGCCCGCTAGTTTTCTGCCGTTGGTTATTAGACCAGCAACAACGTGTGCCTGGTTTCATTGAGCACGTCATCTAGACGTACGAGTCGACATTTATCAGAAACGGCCTGTGGAACCGAAGAAATACACACGTGTATTCCGAGGTTAACCCGCACGCTGTTCGACAACTCGGGCACCAAACCCTATGGTCGGTTAACGTATGGGCAGGTTTATTTAAGGATCGCATACTAGGACCAGTGTTTCTGCTACAGCGACTTAACGGACAGCGATACCTAAACTTCATAAATGAACAGCTGGTTGACATTTTTGACGACCTATCGTTGGCTGAATAGGTAATTTTTAAATAAAGCATGTTCAATAATTTATATTTCCCTTCTTTTCGTTTAATAAAAAAATCTTTAAATGTATTTTAAAATTCCCTAATGTCTTAAGATTACGTTTGTGGTGGAGGTATATTATTCCAGCAGTGGGTGGCTGTATATTTGTAACTACCTCTGAAGGCCGAGGAACTATGCCGAGGGACACTTAATATGCGAGAGGAAACACGCGTATGATAATTATTGTGTTCACCATACCAATCTAGTTTAGAGTACAGATACTTTAGATTTTTTGTTTACAAAACACCGAATATGAGGGTGCTCGCCTTAAAGTCTGCGAGTAAACCGAGTTCGATGCAGAAATTGTTAACTTTAACTTAAGCGACAGTTTCGTGGCAGTGACTTAGCACGGAAGAAATGCAAGTTTGTATGGCCTAAAAGTAATTGGGTTCTGGGTCTGGATGTTTGTCCTTGTGCTTTTTATGAAGTTAACTGGACCACGACAGGAGAAAATCCTAGTGTGTGAGGAAACCTTAAAAAAACGCACCAATTGACCACGAGCTTTGCTGGCGGGAAAACCAACACGATAGTTATTCCGACATCTATCGGAAGCCATTAGATTTTTCTGACATTTTCCTTAGTCATCTCTCACCACCGCAGGATGAGTAGAGTGATGAGTTTACGCTGTCACCGCACGTCATGTAATTATGATAATGATGATTGTGATAGTAAAATAATTAATTAGTTTCAACCTTTAAGACTAAGATGAATTGCTTTTTATACAAGTAAAAATGTCCCAGCACTCCTAAAACCTCAGTTTTAAGACCTTACAGTTGGGAAACGAATGTACTTACACAGAGCAACGGTGGAAGCACTGCGGGGCAGAGGGCAGGCCGACCTTGTGCCAGCGCACTTCACTGAGTCTGATAGACAATACATGCGGTTGGCGCGAGCGTGTTTTATATTATTTATTTAACTAATTTTAAGTACAGTTTTTGAAAAATATAATATCTATAATGCTGAACTACTGTTATAGTAATATGAGTTACTAAGTAAAAGTGAATTCATATGACGGCCATGCTTATCCTTCCCTCATTTTTTTTTATAAAATTGTTTATCCGAATGAAAATTATGAAAAATACACTACCTACATAATGAAATTTAACAATCAACAAAGAAAGTGTCATGAAAATATTTGCCAGTGCAACATTTGTAAATGTGTTTTTTCTTGTCGTAATAAAAAATTATCTTGTTTGACGGCTCCGTGGCGCAGTGGCTTAGCAATTGAGTTGCAGCGCTAAGGGCCGCGGGTTCGAAACCCACACGGAACAAGTATTTGTACACACATAAACACTCACGCCTGTCACCCAGAGGGGTAGGCAGAGACTATGGACATCCATTTGGCACGAACCTGACACACACATCCTCCACATTCATATCGCATACACGCTCGTCGTTTAAGGGTACTCTTAATTTGGCCCATTTTCAATATATCGCCAATTTGGTCGATAAATTTTCACCTAGGGCGTCCCTTCCAGACTCTGCCGTTCACCTCTGCCACATAAATTTGCTTTGTCACTCTTTCCTCATTCATTCTTTCTACATGACCAAACCACCGAAGCAATCCTTTCTTAATCCTGGTCACAACATCATCTTGCAAACCACACTCTTCTCTTATCACACAATTTCTCACTCTGTCATTTAGATTCAGCCCTAACCATACTCCTTGATGACCGCATTTTTACAGCATTTATTCTACTCTGGTGCTTCTTCTGCCACACCCAACTTTCACTACCATATATTAAAGTAGGGCTTAACACAGAATTGTGAATTGCCATACGTGCCTCTTTGGACACATTCTGACTTTCCACAATAGAGTGTAGAGCCCCATTTACTCTATTTCTTGCGTTCACTCGTCGTTCTATATCCTTATCATACCTACCAGCTCGAGCAATTCCCCTTCTATTCATTATTTCACATATCGTTTTACTTTCTTCTCTTTCAAAAACCATAACTTTCGTCTTACTTGCGTTCACTTCCATTCCCCTTTCCTTTAATGACCTGTTCATTAATGTAACCATCATTTGCAACTCGGCCGCCGACGACGCAAGTATGACTTGATCATCGGCGTACAAAAGGCATTTGACGGTTAACTCACCCATTCGTAACCCGCATTCTTCAATTTTAAAATTTTCCAAACAACTGTCCATAAATCGGTTGAACAGCCACAGGGAAGCCACACAGCCCTGTTTGACACCTTTATGGATGCCAAACCAGTCCGAGTAGGCCCCGTTGATCCTGACACAAGCACTGGAGTCCCTATACAGAGACTTCAATGCCTGTGTCAACCCAGCGCTCAACCCAAATGAGTTCAGTGTTTGCCATAACACATCCCTGTCCACTCTGTCATAAGCCTTTTCCAAGTCCACGAACGCACAAAAACCTTTTGGTTCTTGGCCATAAACTTCTCCGCGATCATGCGTATGGAAAAGACCTGATCCGTACATCCCATTCCCTTTCTAAATCCCGCTTCCTAATCCCAAATTTTTCCATCAGTATCTTTCATAACACTTAGCACCTTAGCATACAGTTTTCCCACAATGCTAAGAAGGCTGATACCACGGTATTTTTACAGTCCTGCAGCGATCCTTTTCCCTTATATATTGTGACTATCACGGCCTTGCACCAGTCTTCCGGTACCCGCTTAAGTTCCGAACAGTGGACTAGTTATTTTTAATGCACTCCTACCATATGGGTTTCAAATGAAGTGGCTTGTTGAGAATAACTCAAAAAATAAAGTGACATCACTCTAAATCAACTAGTCACCATGAGGTTTTTGGAGTCCTCGATTATGATATTGAGGTCGAATTGTTCGAGTCTGTAGCATTGGTTAGTTAACTTTGACTTATGTAATTTGGCGAGATAGGCGTCAACAGCATTGGTTTGCAACCTGCCTAAGAGAAGGATAACTCAAAAATCAAACCCGGCACTGTGTTTCGTAAAGCACAAGTAAGCTTCAAGCTGAAATAAGTGGTGCATTCCTCCAAACACCCAAGTCAAGGTGAGGCCGTGCCGAGGACTAAGTGGCATCAAGGTGTAACATGATGTCAATCCATCTGAAATTTTGGTGTACTGGGGTTTTTAGAGTTCTCGATTATGATATCGAATTGTTCGAGTCAGTAGCATCAGTTGGTTAACTTTGAATGACCAAAGGTCTGGTGGATTGGACATATTACAGAAATCATATGGCCCTGCTTCCGGAGAGCACAAATGTATAATACTGACATACCATCCGTCCGTATAGACTTCGGTAAAGGCGGTGTTCCTCTTATTCAACCCAAGACTGTACAATTTCCAGCAAAACATAGTCACGGCACTGCAGAACATAGAATGCTGCCAATTATATTATGTTGGGCTTGCACAGTACACAAAATGAAGGGTGTACTGACATCCATACCGTTGCATACTTAGGCTCAAAGCTTTTCGCTGCTGATGAAGCATACGTGACCTTAAGTAGGGTAAAATCATTAGAAGGTCTCCTTATTGAAGAGCTAGACTGTTCGAAATTAACCGACAAACGACCTTGCAACAATGGTGCGTTGAATGAGATGAATAGACTGAGAAACCTGTCCAGCGATAACTAAAAAGTAAAAAATAAATGAAAAGTAAAAAAAAAAACTTTTTTTAAAACAAGCTTTTATTTAAATGCGCTAAAAATAATAAAACAAACTTTTCCTTTGAAACTTTTACTATCAACTTATAACGTCATTACACAATTCATATGATGTATAAAAGCTTGTTGCGAGATTTACCTGTATAGAAAAACAAGTAAATTAAAAAACTTGATCTGATTGATTTAAATTTTTTAAATTTTCAAACTAAATAAATACGAGTACTTAAATCTCGCGACAAGCTAGATAGAAAAAGTTTGAAAGGAAAACTTTGTTTTATTCTTTTTAGCGCATTTAAATAAAAGCTTGTTTTAAAAATTTTATTCATTATTTTGCTCTCCTACTCCTTAGGCGTAGTCCCGAATTCATGGAGAACAGCTTTGGTGTAGCCGATCCTAAAAAGACGACTACAGGCCTATCGCCAGCATCTCCTTCTTCTCCAAATGAATGGAAACAATTAGTTTGCAATTAAAGCACTAGAATCTACTATCAGCATGCTATGTCTTAAGAAGTTTACGAGAAGAAGTTACGTTAAACAGCTTAAATTGGTTTATTTTGCTCTAGTAGAATCTAAACTACGTTATAGCATAATATTCTGGGGCAACAGATTATAAGTATAATATTAAGCCAGCGTTTGTATTACAAAAAGAGCGATCCGTACCATGTTACGTATTCCACAAATTGAGTCGTGTAATTTTCTGAAATCTTGGCATATTAACGGTCTCCTCTCTGTATATCTTAGATTCAAACTTATTTAGTAAAGAACTTTCTGAAATATGTAACATACGAAGAAAGGAAAAAAGAGAAATGTCCCGTCGAAAAGATTTAAACATTTCTATTACATAATGATTTCTTATATTTATAACACTACACATTGAATTAAACTACTTTTACGGATTATATCGCGTTTAATTAACTTATTTTATTAATTCCCGACGTTTCGGGTGCTTTAGCACCCATGGTCACGGGGACTGAGGTGATTGACGTCCCAATGTCAAAGTTAATCTGGAGTACCTTCAGCTTTTTTTTAATTATTAATTTTGGTCCGATCTACGCAGAATGAACTAACTGTGTCTTGAAGTCTTGGTGGTATGCTTGTTTAGTTTTAATTTATTAATTACAGGATCCCAAGCAGGTGGTAGTACTCCAGCCTCCCTCTCATTGAAATTAGGATGTTTTTAATTTCAATAGCCTCACGTATCATCCTTGGCAGGAATCGATGTTTTTCGCGAGAATCTGTGGTTTATCAAATCTAATGTAATGGCGGGCCGTCTAGGATATGATCACAAACTGCAGACTTCCGGAACGTTGGTGCTTCACGTCAGCTATGTTTTTTTACGCGGGTTTTAATAGATCGTTTTGTTTGCCCTATATATGAGAGACCACATTCACAATCAAGTTTGTACACTCTGCATCTTGTAGAGGAATATTGCACTTGACGGATGGTAAGAACTGACTAATCTTCTTCGGCGGCTTGAAGAATGTTCTTATAGAAGCTCGCTTCAAGATGTAGCTAATCTTGTCTGTGACACCTCTGACATATGGTAGTACAGCAGGCACACGCTCGACTGTGGCCGGCTTCACTCGGTCACTGTGACGTAGGCGCAACCCGAGCTTGTTGTCGTGCAGAACCTGCTTGAGGTGCTGAAGCTCGGCGGCCAGGTGTTTGCTGTCACAGATCCCTCGTGCTCTCTGTAACAAAGATTTGCCCACGGTAGCCAACTCTGAAGGATGATGGTGGGATTCACCATTTAAATATCTGTTTGTATGGGTCTTTTTCTATACACGGTGTGACCTTTGGTGTTGTACCTACAACGCGGTCTATAACCTGTCAAAACAATCTCTGGACGACGCGACAATAAAAGTTTGGCTAAAGGTATGAATTTCGCAATAACACCGCGAAAAATCCCGTATGAAAACATTATCTGTAGTGTTGAGGACTGTCTGTATAAAAATAATATTGGTAAGGAAGATTTAGAGGCCATACGTCAAGACATCTCGTCTTTGTTACGTCAAAGCTCAGTGCCGAAATTAAATCTTCCGAAGGATGAAATTAATGCATTGAAAAACTTACGCAACAGACCAGATTTAACGATTCTCCGCGCAGATAAAGGTAATGCTACGGTTATAATGGATACGTCGGATTACAATTCTAAAATACAACAACTTTTATCGGATGAAAGTACGTACGTAAAGGTCAAAACAGACCCTACAACTAACACGCTTAAAACAACTAGCGATCTAATTAAGAAATACCTGAGAAATTGAATCTAGACGTCAATTCGATAATACCTGCGTGTGCCAAACCACCGAAGTTGTATGGGTTACCAAAAATACACAAACCGAACGCTCCATTACATCCAATAGTGAGTCAGATCGATTCGCCAACTTACAGATTGGCTCAACTCTTAGCAAAAACACTATCACCACTCAGAGGACACACAAGAGCACACACTAAGGATTCATACCAATTTGTTAGTGAGATAAAAGACCTATATCTTACTGACAATGAAACTATGGTCAGTTTTGATGTTCAGTCTCTATTTACATGCCTACCTGTTCAAGACTGCATCTCAAATGTAACTAGGAAACTAGAGGAAAACAACATGCCAGCAGAATATGCAGTACTGCTTAGACATTGCCTTACATCTGGCTATCTATTGTGGAAGGAAGAGTTTTACAAGCAAGTAGATGGTGTTGCAATGGCTCACCGGTATCTCCCATTGTCGCCGATATTTTCATGGAGGACTTTGAGGAGAAAGCCCTGCTTACTGCACCAGTAACTCCAAGGTTCTACAAGCGGTACGTAGACGATACTTTCACAATTTTACCATCAGACAAAGTAACTGCATTTTAGAACATCTTAATTCCATAAACTCTAAAATTCAATTTACTATGGAGTTAGAGGCAAATAATTCTTTAGCTTTCTAGATGTATTAGTCATTCGAAACCCTAACAACACCATAGGTCACACCGTGTATAGAAAAAAGACCCATACAAACAGATATTTAAATGGTGAATCCCACCATCATTCTTCACAGTTGGCTACCGTGGGCAAATCTTTGTTACAGAGAGCACGAGGGATCTGTGACAGCAAACACCTGGCCGCCGAGCTTCAGCACGTCAAGCAGGTTCTGCACGACAACAAGCTTCGGGTCCCGCGCCTACGTCACAGTGACCGAGTGAAGCCGGCCACAGTCGAGCGTGTGCCTGCTGTACTACCATATGTCAGAGGTGTCACAGACAAGATTAGCTACATCTTGAAGCGAGCTTCTATAAGAACATTCTTCAAGCCGCCGAAGAAGATTAGTCAGTTCTTACCATCCGTCAAGTGCAATATCCCTCTACAAGATGCAGGAGTGTACAAGCTTGATTGTGAATGTGGTCTCATATAGGGCAAACAAAACGATCTATTAAAACCCGCGTAAAAGAACACATAGCTGACGTGAAGCACAAACGTTCCGGAAGTCTGCAGTTTGTGATCATATCCTAGACGGCCCCGCCATTACATTAGATTTGATAAACCACAGATTCTCGCGAAAGAACATCGATTCCTGCCAAGGATGATACGTGAGGCTATTGAAATTAAAACATCCTAATTTCAATAGAGAGGGAGGCTGGTACTACCACCTGCTTGGGATCCTGTAATTAATAAAATTAAAACTAAACCCAAGCATACCACTGCAAGACTTCAAGACACAGTTAGTTCATTCTGCGTAGATCGGACCAAAATTAATAATTAAAAAGCTGAAGGTACTCGGATTAACTTTGACATTGGGACGTCAATCACCTCAGTCCCCGTGACCATGGGTGCTGTAAAGCACCCGAAACGTCGAGGAATTAATAAAATAAGTTAATTAAACGCGATATAATCCGTAAAAGTAGTTTAATTCAACATTTCTATTACACCAACATTTAATGTACGCCACAGCACTAGATATCAAGCCATTGGACTATTTAATTATTTGCCTCCCCATTTAAAACTGTTTATTGCCACCACAAATTTCAAAATAAATTAAAATCATTATTAATTTAAAAAGCTACTACTCAGTTGACGATTACCTAAATGCCAAAAATAATTTAATGAATGTTAATTTTATTGTTTTTGTACTGTATAATTTACAATCTATTATGACATGAAAAGTTTTTAATTAATTTGTCAAATGATGTTTAAATTTTATTTGATTCTAATTTTATTTAAGAAAATTGCATGTAAATGTTAGTCTTTATCCATGTTATAAATTTCCAATACAATGTAATATTGTTCTATGGAATAATTGACTATGACTATGACTATTATAAACTGCCAGCTCATGAGGTACCTTGAGAATCACCAGCTGAATAGTGACCGCCAGTACGATTTCCATCGGTCACTCAAGTGGTGATCTTCTGACTTACCTAACCCATAAATGGGCGGAGGCAGTAGAGTCCAATGGCCTCCCCCTCCTTCCTGGCCGTTAGTTTGGACATTGCTAAGGCCTTCGATTGGGTTTGGCACAAAGCGCTTCTTTCAAAGCTCCCTTCCTATGGGTTTCCTGAGAAATTGTGCAATTGGATAACCAGTTCTATTGCTGATCGAAGCATCAAGGTCGTAGCAGACGGTGCATGCTCTGATTACAAGCCTATTAATAATGCCGGTGTTCCACAAGGCTGCGTGTTATCACCAATGCTGCTTCTTCCGCATATCAATGATATGTTGCGAACCGGTAACATTCATTGTTATTCAGACAAACACAGTGGCGATGCTAGTCCAGTTCAATCCCCAGAAGATAAGTTAGCGCGTTTACTGCTAAAAAGAACCCTTTGTCGTATCTCCTCAGTTTCAAGGCAACCTAGTTGATTCAGCCAGTATCGGAATTCTCGGTGTCAACATATCGAGTGATGCAGTTTCGTGGTCACTGGAATAGAAGGCCAAATTGGCCTCTAAAAGCTTGCATGCTCAGAGAGGGACAGTATTTCATGCCGGCACAACGCCTGCAACTTTACAAGGCGCAGGTTCGGCCCATGGAATACTGTTCCATCTCTGGTCAAGGGCTTCGCAGTCCCAGCTCCTTCCACTTGACCGCATCCAGCGCAGAGCGGCTCGAGTCGTCGACGACCGAGTTTTTCCGATCGGCTTGACTCACTGGCACTGCGAAGAAATGTTGCATCTATTTGCGTATTTTATCGTATCTACCACGGGGAGTGCTCTGAAAAATGTTCAGACTTATTCCAGACGATCAATTTCACCATCGTACATTGTGACAAACTCGCGATACCATCCATACCATCTGGATGATTGGCGGTCCACTACTGTGCGATTTAGAAAAAGTTTTCTTCCTCGCACAACTTCCTTGTGGAATCAACTACCACCAGAGATTTTTCCGGACCGATATGACTTAGGGATCTTCAAGAAAAGAACCTACTCTTTTTTAAAGGGCAGGTAACGCACCTGAAATTCCCCTAGTGTTGCAGTTGTTTACGGGCGGCCGTAGTCACTTACCATCAGGTGAACCGCATGCTTGTTTGCCCCTCTCCGCTATTAAAAAATGTGTTTTTAAAGAAATTTTAATAAAATCTTGAATTAACTGTTTATTTTACCTTATTAATTACAATGAATATAGAAAATATAGAAGAACAATCCGGCTTTCGTAGAGGTTTCTGCACCATAGATCATATCCATACATTAGATTTAATAATTGAAAAATTTGTATTCATTATTTCGGTACTCCTACCCCTAGGCGTAGTCCCGAATTCATGGAAGACAGCTTTGGTGTACCCGATCCCTAAAAAAGGCGACTACAGGCCTATCGCCATCATCTCCTTCTTCTCCAAATTAATGGAAACCATTAGTTTGCAATTAAAGCACTAAAATCTACTATCAGTTCAGCATGCTATGTCTTAAGAAGTTTACGAGAAGAAGTTACGTTAAAGCAGCTTAAATTGGTTTATTTTGCTCTAGTAGAATCTAAACTACGTTATAGCATAATATTCTGGGGCAACTAAAGTATAATATTAAGGCAGCGTTTTTATTACAAAAAAGAGCGATCCGTACCATGTTACGTATTCCACAAATTGAGTCATGTAAGGTAATTTCCAAAATCTTGGCATATTAACGGTCTCCTCTCTGTATATCTTAGTTTCACTAACTTATTTAGTAAAGAACTTTCACAAATATGTAACATACGAAGAAAGGAAAAAGAGAGAAATGACCCGTCGAAAAGATTTAAAAATTTCTATTACACCAACATTGAATGTACGCCACAGCACTAGATATCAAGCCATTGGACTATTTAATTCTTGGCCTCCCCCATTTAAAACTGTTTATTGCCACCACAAATTTCAAAATAAATTAAAATCATTATTAATTTAAAAAAGCTACTACTCAGTTGACGATTACCTAAATGCCAAAAAATAACTTAATGAATGTTAATTTTTATTGTTTTTGTACTGTATAATTTACAATCTACTATGATATGAAAAGTATTTAATTAATTTGTCAAATGATGTTTAAATTTTATTCGATTCTAATTTTATTTAAGAAAATTGCATGTAAATGTTAGTCTTTATCCATGTTATAAATTTCCAATACAATGTAATATTGTTCTATGGAATAATTGACTATGACTATGACTATTATAAACTCATGCGGTACCTTGAGAATCACCAGCTGGCCGTTAGGCCTCCCCCTCCTTCCTGGCGGTTAGTTTGGACATTGCGAAGGCATTCGATCCGGTTTGGCACAAAGCGCTTCTTTCAAAGCTACCTTCCTATGGGCTTCCTGAGAAATTGTGCAATTGGATAACCAGTTCTATTGCTGATCGGCGCATCAAGGTCGTAGTAGACGGTGCATGCCTAATTATTAATGCCGGTGTTCCACAAGTCTGCGTGTTATCACCAACGCTGTTTCTTCCGCATATCAATGATATGTTGCGAACCGGTAACATTCATTGTTATTCAGACGACAACAGTGGCGATGCTAGTCCAGTTCAATCCCCAGAAGATACAAGTTAGCGCGTTTACTGCTAAAAAGAACCCCTTTGTCATATCTCCTCAGTTTCAAGGCAATCCCCTAGTTGATTCAGCCAGTATCGGAATTCCGGTGTCAACATATCGAGTGATGTGCAGTTTCGTGGTCACTTGGAAGAGAAGGCCAAATTGGCCTCTAAAAAGCTTGGCGTACTCAGCAGAGCGGGACAGTATTTCATGTCGGCACAACGCCTGCAACTTTACAAGGCGCAGGTTCGGCCTCACATGGAATACTGTTCCCATCTCTGGGCAAGGGCTTCGCAG
The DNA here is from genome assembly GCA_029286625.1 of Parnassius orleans. Classification (NCBI taxonomy): domain Eukaryota; kingdom Metazoa; phylum Arthropoda; class Insecta; order Lepidoptera; family Papilionidae; genus Parnassius; species Parnassius orleans. The sequence goes on from JAGSMP010000570.1 coordinate 135,947, forward strand.
TCCCAGCTCCTTCAACTTGACCGCATCCAGCGCAGAGCGGCTCGAGTCGTCGACGACCGAGTTCTTTCCGATCGGCTTGACTCACTGGCACTGCGAATAAATGTTGCATCTATTTGCGTATTTTATCGCATCTACCACGGGGAGTGCTCTGAAAAATTGTTCAGACTTATTCCAGACGATCAATTTCACCATCGTACATTGTGACAAAACTCGCGATACCATCCATACCATCTGGATGATTGGCGGTCCACTACTGTGCGATTTAGAAAAAGTTTTCTTCCTCGCACAACTTCCTCAGGTCATGTTGCACGATCTACTGATACAAAATGGTCTAAACGGGCGACCATGAGGACAGGACCAACAGGCAAACGCAAGCAAGGAAGACCGAAAGAAAAATGGGTCGATGAGATTGAAAAGACAGCAGGAAAAAATTGGCTAACAATAGCTCAGAACCGAAAAGAGTGGGAAAAGATGGAGGAGGGCTTTACCCAAAGAGGGGTCCTTAATTGAAATGTATATATTTTTTTATTTTCTAAGCGTACATATTATAATTGTTGATTTTTTTTATTATTTTCAATTAAGGAATAAAGAGGCTTTATTATTATTATTATTATTTTGCGACTTTTTGATAGAAATTTTGATAACAACCTCAATACTTTCCACTGATGGGAAAGTATTAAGGTTATTACTTTACTTTCTTAGAATTTCAGGTGTATCTTTTATTTATTGTGGCATTTAAGATAGACATCGCTTAATTTTGTTAAAGTTGCATTTGAGCGGGCTAAGTTTGCTCGTTAAAATGCAAACTGTATTCAAAGTTCTCTTGTTATTGCTGTTCACTTTATAAGACGAAGTATTTTAATTTATCTATTCCCTTACGCTACTTTCGCAAGCAACCCAGGTTAGATTCTCGCCAGCACTTATGAAATTGTGTCTTTCTCAATTTATCAATTATTTTATTGTGTAAAATAGATAAATTGTGTACGTTGTTTCACGGAAACATGACTACAAACTACATTGCTAGTATGCCGAAATTAAAAGGCAGGGAGAATTACGATGAGTGGTGTTTTGCGGCTGAAAACTTGTTGATGGTAGAAGGGATGGACAAGTACATCAAACCAATGACAGATTTTGAAGTAAAGCCAGTAGACGACGCCAAAATGAAGGCAAATTTAATATTAACGATCGACCCGGCTTTGTACGTGCATATAAAGAACACCAAGAGCTCAGCAGAATTATGGAATAAATTAAAGGCCATGTTTGATGACTCTGGTTTCTCAAGAAGAAAAAACTTGCTTCGACATTTGATATCTATAAGACTAGAAAATTTTGACTCGATGGCTACCTATATCACACAAATGATCGAAACGGCTCAACGGTTAAATGGCACGGGATTTACTATCACAGATGAATGGGTAGGGTCATTATTATTAGCAGGTTTGTCCGATCGTTATTCTCCAATGATAATGGCAATAGAACATTCGGGTATTTCGATAACTCCAAATGTCATAAAGTCAAAATTACTCGACATGGAGGTTACAAGTAATTTTGAAATGACAGCATTCGCAGCGAAAAATAAATATTCCTCTGGCAACACTAAACAGAAGAAATAAGGGGATCGTCGGCACCGACAAACAAAAAGACAGTGATAGATAATACACCAACAAAAATGATCACGTGTTATAAGTGCAAAGAGGATGGAAATTATCGAAATCAGTGCCCATTATTTAAAAAATGCAAGTAAAAGCGTATTTTATGTTGTTTTCTAAATAGAAAGTTTAACAAGAACGAATGGTACGTGGACTCCTATGCAAGTGCACACATGACTGCGAATAAAGCTTGAGTAAAGAACATGAGTTTATCGCCGCATTTACCAGAAATTGTTGTCGCCAATGAAACAAAAGTGCCAGTTATTTGTTCCGGATATGTAGACATTGTTTCGGAACTAAAATGTCACATAACAGTTAAAAATGTGCTATGTGTGCCTAGTTTAACTACCAACTTATTATCCGTAAGTGAGCTTATTAAGAACGGAAATAATGTCATATTTAAAGAGAAGCACTGTTATATTCGAAACAAGAACAATGTTTTGGTTGCGACTGCGAATTTGTCAGAAGGTGTTTATAAGTTGAGGTTACATTTTTTTGGCTGCTCCAGCAGTTAGTGAAAAGTTTTGGCACAGAAGATTAGCACACATGAACAGTCAAGATATGCATAAAATAAGAAACTGTATTGTGGATGGATTGTCTTATGATAGCAATTTTGACATAACCAAATCTCAATGTATCACTTGCTGTGAGGGAAAAAAATGTGATTATCCTTTTTTAATGTGGGTGAGCGAAGTACAGAAACGCTACACAGAATTCACAGTGATATATGTAGCCCGATGGAAACAAGTTCCTTAAATGGTGCTCGATATTTCCTGTAATTTATTGATAATTATAGTCGAATGACTTTTATATATTTTCTTAAGCAAAAGAGTGAAGCATTCAACAGATTCAAAGAGTTCAAATCATTTGTTAAAAATCAACAAAGTAAGAAAATTGAGATATTAAGAACAGACAATGGACTAGAATTTTGCAATAAGGAGTTTAAGAGTTACCTAGAAAATGCTGGTGTAATACATCAAAAATCTAATTATTATACTCCTGAACAAAATGGACTTTGTGAAAGGGCTAACCGTACAGTGGTTGAGAAAGCTATATATTTAATATATGATGCAAAGTTAGACAAAAAATTTTGGGGAGAGGCAGCCAATACTGCTTTATATTTAAAAACGAGGTCTATTGCATCGGGATTGGATAAAACTCCATATGAATTGTGGTATGGATCGAAATCAGACTTGAGTCACCTGCGTTTGTTTGGCAGCAAAGTCGTGGTACATATCCCCAAACAGAAACGTTTAAAATGGGATAATAATGCCACACAACACATTTTAATTGGTTATGGTGAGGATGTAAAAGGTTATCGTATGTATTAGGTCCTTACATATTTGTCGTACTGACCACTTTGATCTAAAATATCTCCTCTTTGGTTGAGAATTCCAAATTCAAATTTATAAATTCATTTAGCTGCTACATTTGAGTTTTGAAAACAGTCATTCATTTGTTTTTTCCTCATTATTTTATTCTTTGGCGTCGTTTATTACCGCACAATGGAAAACATGAAATATCGGTATATTTACGAGTACGAGTTCTATCGTGGCACCAGTGCTGCAGAAACAGCTCGAAGGATTAATGATGTGTACGGCGCTAGTGTCGCAAAAGAAATCACGGTACGTTTTTGGTTTCAACGTTTTCGTTCTGGAAATTTCAACCTTCAGAACTAACCCCGTGGACGGCCGGAGACCAAAGTGGAAAATGAAGAATTAAAGGCTATTGTGGAAGCGGATCCATCACAAAGCACTTCAGAGATAGCTCCAGGCATCGGAGTAAGTGATAAAACTGTATTAATCCACTTGAAGCAAATCGGGAAAGTAAAAAAACTTGAACGATGGGTACCTCATGAATTAAGTGAATCGAACTTGCAAACACGCGTCGAATGCTGTGTTACTTTGCTCAAACGACAAAATAATGAAAGGATTTTAAATCGAATCATTACTTGTGATGAAAAGTGGATACTGTACGATAATCGGAAGCGCTCGTCGCAATGGCTGAACCCTGGAGGCCTAGCCAAATCCTGCCCTAAACGAAAATTGACTCAGAAAAAGTTACTTGTGAGTGTTTGGTGGACTAGCGCCGGTGTCGTTCACTACAGCTTTCTAAAATCTGGCCAGACGATTACGGCAGATATCTGTAGTACTGCAAACCATGAAGAAAGAACAAGCTAAGAACTAAACTAAGCTAAACAACCGAGATTGGTCAAACGCTCTAGACCACTGCTGCTTTACGACAACGCAAGACCACACACTGCACAACAAACAACCACTAAGTTAGATGAGCTACAATTGGAATGTCTGCGACATCCACCGTACTCCCCGGACCTTAACTTCAACAGATTACCATTTTTCCGGAATTTGGACAACTTCTTACAAGGAAAAAAGTTCAACCCCGACGCGGCAGTCCAAACCGCCTTCAAAGAATTTATTGATTCTCGCCCCCATGGTTTTTTAGTAAAGGGATCAATGAACTACCTATGAGATGGCAAAAGTGCATAGATAACAACGGTGCATACTTTGATTAATTAAATATATTTTACAAAAAAATATTGACTTTATGTTCCTCCCACACAAAACACCAATTTCATATGTAAGGACCTAATCCTACCAAAAACACTGTTATCATCAGCAGAGATGTCATAGTAATGGAGGATGAGACAGAGGTTAGGGAAACTAATGAAGATTCAGTCATTTGGGTTCCTAATGAATAGAAACCAGCAGACAATATGGTGGAAGATACTAATGATTCAGTGGGGGAATTGTCTCAGAATATTCCAGATACCGAGGATCATTTTAATAACTCTTAACATGCAGTCCAAACAACATAAACACCCGAGATAGTGACAGATGTATATAGCAAGCGACAGAGAAAGAAACCTGAGCGGTATCGTGTTAGCAACATATGTGTTTCCAGTAACGTTTCAGCATCTGAAGATATTGTTTTCTCAGAGGCTCTTGAGGGGCCAGAGAGGGAGTAGTGGAAGCATGCAATGGCTGAGGAGTTGCAGTCATTTGAGGACAATGAGGCGTGGGAGCTTGTTGACAATCCAGGTTATGTGACAATAGTGAAGTGCAGGTGGGTGTTTAATAAAAAAATTGATATTGAAAATAATGTGCGCCATCGAGCTCGGCTAGTGGCAAAAGGTTTTTCGAAGAAACCTGTACACAGTGACAAAAGGTCTATGTCACTTAAAACATTATAAGTATATGAATTTGCTTGGCATTGTTTCTATGTATAAATCTATATAAGTATTTAGTTTAATTTGATAAGTGGGGGTCAATATTTGTATCAAAATGTCGCTAAATAATTGATAAATAGTGACTAGAAACGCCATCTATCTCTTCATTATATAAAACTTTTAAAGAATTAAGTCCAGTCTGTTGCGAACTATTCACGTGTTTTAATAATTTCTATATTTAAAAAAAATGTTTCTTGGTTTTTTAAGTAAGCTTTCTATTATTTATCCGATTACGATGCAATTTTGAGTGGTTTTGCACGCGAATATTACATGCATGGTTATTATATAAAAATGCATTGCTAATTACCATTGCGTTGCAAGACCTTACAAGACTAGATGGTAGGACGACTTATCCGCTTCAGACTCCGTCTGGGTTGGAACCACCTCCTTATCTATTTCTTCCATCAAAAAGCTGTGCATGCACTGCTGTGTTAAATCTAAATTGTATAAAGAGCCTGTATAATTACAGGCAGTGACTTATTCCATCATAAGCCGCATAAGTGCCAAAGCATCTGTAGCAATCTTTGTTTGGAATTGGCTGCAGGTGTCCATGGACTGCAGCAGCCATTTACGAGCAGGTAATTCGTTTGTCCTGACCCTAAAGTCTAATATGGACTTACACCTCTGGGTGACAACGCATCGGTGGCTTTCTTTGTTTAAAGTTTAAGAGGCTGATAAAAAAATTAGAAGAATAATAATATTTACTAATTTTAATTTGCTAGAACTTATAGATAACAGAATTAAATAAGAATAAAAAGAAACACTAAAATCGCTGATGACTTAAATGGCAGAACGTCATAGACAAGTACTTGTGCCTTCTTAAAAATGAAAATCATATAAAAAATATTTATTTCATTTTATTTGAGAAAAGCTATATACTGATATAAAAGCTATATCTGCTGCTAATATACGATTTTATAATATTTCAAAAAGTTTGAATAGGTGGTTCAAGTCGACCTACCGAGTTCACTAATTTAAATTGCCCAATTTATCGTCTAGGTGAAACTAACTTGAAATTTATTTAAGAACTAGGTTTATAATGGCTTAGTGGAAAACTGAACATAGTCCTTTGTTCAGTTTTGGACCCCATTATAGGCATATCTTTATTGTATATTTGGTGCGTCAGTTAGCTTGTGATCATAGAGAGAGTAGAGTCGCGCTGCAGCTGTATTGTAGTTGCAGCTTAAATGGGTCGGCTCGACCGGGGTAGGACCACGCTATGCTGCTGTGTTTCGTATGGTGAGTGTAGAGAATCGGAGACCCTTTTTACTGAAAACGAGGCATTCCAACTTAGTCCTCAGAGGTTACAACGCACCTGCATTTTGTTCTTAATTGAGAATAAATGTAGATGTCTATGGGGCACAACATCCACTTACCATCAGGTGGACTGTGGCTCGTTTATTACCCTATTCTATAAAATAAAATAAAAAATAACTTCTATACAATTTGAACAATTGAGGTCATAAAAGTTTCAGCCTTTAAATGTTCCTCTCCTGGGTACAGGCCTTTTTTTCTGAGATGGACGCTTTAAAGTGCAGGGAAATATTTACTGCTCTGCCTCAGTGCGTGTTGACGGATTTCACATATCTTCGAAATGTATTTTAAAATTCTAAATATACTCCAAAACTTCATTAGTACCGGCAGGGTTCGTCCCCGGGTTTCTCGAATCCAGGTACGATGCCTGTCTGTACATCGCACTATGACATTTACGACGTTCTTGCCTAAAATATTAGAATTACAGACACAACTTCTCTTAAAATGAATGTACGTAGCATAGACTATAGAATCATTTAACTGCTATCGTGTCGTTGATTTATAGCTTTTTATCTATATATCTAATTAATACTTAAACTGAATGGTCTGTTTGTAATATCGAAATAACTGTCTTTAATCAATCTTAGCTGATTATTTGCATGCCAATAAGACATGAGTCATTTGTAAATAATTTGTCTGTCTATCGGGGCAGGCTTTGGCATGGCTAAACCAATTGTGTTCAAACTTTACGAACAGATGGCAAGCAATGCCAGGAGTCATCTAGGCTATATTTTATCGCAATAAAAATGAGTAAATTTTGTGGAATCGATAATTATAACTTTCAACAAAAAGTTAAAACCGACTTCAAATTGATAAAAAAGAAGTTATTTATTTGCTACCCTTAGGGGTGAAGTTTTTCCAAATTTTATGGAACCACTCTTGAAATATAACCTATTTAATAAAACAGAAGAATCATCAAAATTGCTTAACAATCTGCGAAGATATCGTACCGTATGCGTACAAAAAAAAAAACAAAAAAACATACTCGGAATTGGGAACTTCCTCCTTTTTGAAGTCGGTTAAAATTTATAAAATAAATGGTCATTGAAAGTCGAATGCCGTGAATCAAAAGAAATCAAAGCCGTGTCGGGTCAAAAGCACACAGTTCACCTGATGGTAAGTGAACGCTGTGGCCCATATAGTTTAAATTGCGGATGCGTTGTCACCCCTAAGACCTACCCGACTAAGATAGAATGCCTCGTTTTGTCATACAAAACATAGCAGCATTAAGATGCTATTTTACGCTGGTATTCTATTAGAGCGTGATCCTTCCCCGATCGAACCGACTAATTGATGCTACAACTGTAAAATGATGCACCACGTAAACATAGATTTATAGTCCGTTACAATTATTTTAATACTCCGCAAACCATCGCTTTCGTTGTTAATAGTTTTTTGTGTATATCGTTATTGTCCTCCTAACCGAATTTCGATCACGGATCGCCTCAACGGAGACTAGCTAATAACGCATAACAGGATTATATTATGCAGAATAACCCAATAGGTGATTATTTGGCCCGACACGGAACTTGAACCAGAAACTTCATGTTCAGCAGTCTTGCTTACGACCACAGTAAAAAAACTGATACAGGTATTTTCCATTTTCAATTATACAACTTACAGCAACAGTTTTCCGGAACAACTGAGTTAGTGTGATATTCGGAGCGTGATATCAAGCACAATATGATCTGCTATGTCGAAAATTCACCTGTCCCTCTTTTTAGCACTCTGCGGTCGACTATTAACATCATCTTCATCATCATTACAGCTGATCAAAATCCACTGCTGAACATAGGGCTCCCCATAAATTGCCTTCTATGGGGGATATTTTCCATAGTTGCCACGCTTGGCAGACGGGGTAGAAACCGCAATTTTTTATTTTATAGTTGTTATTAGAAAGACGCTGCTGCCCATCTCCTGGCTTGTTTCCATCTGTCGCCTCTTAGGACACCCACGTAATCATATGGGATAGTGGATATTCTTACACAACCACTACATGGCAAACAACACGAAATTGTTTCATATTATAACTCGATATATGTTTAAGATAAAAATTAATATATAATGACATATAAATTATAAAATAAATGAAACCCTGGTTCAAAACTAACTGTTGAAAAACTGTATCTTAGAAGCCAGTGTCTAACGATTTAAAAAATAATTACTAAAACTAAACTTAAATTAAATATACTTAGTAACTGATTTTAGAAAATTTTGTTTCAGGTTGTCAATTATTTGTTTTTCCATTAATAATTGTTAAAGAGTTTAAAAAAAATATCAACGGTACAACAGTTAATGGATTATTTATTTGAAGCAATCTTCATGTGATAGTAAAACACATTTTGTATAAGGATTTCTATATGAGTTGAAACCTAAAATTAAACCTTTCAACATTGTATTATTTAATAGATCATTTATTTTATGCAATCTTTAGGTCATAATTAATCACCTTTTGTATAAGTTCCAAAAATTAAACCGTACATTTACAAGCCGCAAACGGTTGGCATTATTAATGGTACTCGTATTATTTATTCACGTCACGAACAAGATTCAAAACATTAACACCTCTGCGTAATTTAATGATATATATAATTGATTATTTTTATACAATAAGGGTGACAAACGAGCACATAGTCCACATGATAGTAATACGTCCATAGACAACTACAGCCCTCATCAGTTAAGAATCTAAATATGGATTTTGTTGTCAACCTTACGGACTAAGATGGAATGCCTTATTACCAGTAAAATGGGTCTCCGGTTCTCTACACTCACCATACGAAATACAGCAGCATCAAACTGCTATTTTACTCTGGTATTTTGTAGAGAGTGGTCTTTTCTTGGTCGAGCCGACTCACTCGTGTTTCACTATGTGAGTTACGTGGTAAAGCTATGCTGCAGTTATACTCGTATTATGGTTGTCGCACAAATGGGTAGCACATATTGTAGCTTAATGTTGCTGTGTTTCGTATGGCTAGTGTAGAGAACCGTAGACTTATTTTGACTGGAAACGAGGCATTTCATCTTAGTCCTGAGGGGTGACAATGCATTTTGCATTTTGATTCTTGATCGAGGATTGATATAGGTGGTAGGACTCATTTTCTGCTCATGAGTCAGTCTACGAGCACTATTAGGCACCACCCTCTTACCTATTTCTGCTGCCTAATAGCAGTACGTGCACTGCTTTGTTTCAGTCTGAAGGGTATTGAGAGCCAGATTGATTACAGGCTTTGAGACATTCCCAGTGAGACGGACCTGTTATTTTGTACTCTGAGTGAATTCACAAAGATAGCATTGTTTGTAATTTGTTACAAAAATTAAAGCATGAATACAAACCAGTTAGACAGCTACACTATCGCATAAGAGAATCCTGTAATGATAGTTGTAAGTTTCAGAAATAAATAAATAAAAATAAAAAATAAAATAAATCTCAGTCCTCAGAGGTGACAATGCACCTGTAGTCTTCTGTATTTAAAATCGGTTGCATGTATCCATGTTCTGCATTAGCCACTAACCATCAGGTGGACACTAAGTCCGTTTGTCAACTCTGCCTGTACTTTTTGGTGTAGCCGGTCCCAAGCTCGGATAAAAGAGGAGGGATTGGTCCACCGGAGAGAGTGGGTGTAACCGATGGACTAACACATCCACCTGCGCTAGTATCTGTGCATTCGAGCGCCGTACGTGGGGATGAAAGAGTTCTGGAGGGTTGAGTCGATCGTCACTGGGGTATATAGTGGCGAGAGGCAACACGCCGTCTTTGGTCCGGATTTTAAGCTAAACGGTGGCCCTATCTGCTAGCCATAGATAGGGAAATGGCCAAGCGCCCCGTCAGAGGGTAGCAGGCGAGGGATGTGGGGGGCTGCCTAGTTTCCCTGAAAAGGGCTAGGTGGTGGTAATGGCCATGCTGACGGAGCAAGTGAAAGTCAATTCGGGTAGTGGTTATGGGCCTTTTACAGCCTTATCTGCCAGCTGGATCGAACTCCCGATGTCGCGCTGTCAGCCAACTTCGCGTTCCTATATTCCCCCGGTAATCCTAACACTTAAAATTATTTTTGTTTTAAAGTAGAGCGTCTCCAAAGGTGCGGACTTTATGGAGGGTCGAAAGCCGGGGGGCGAATTTTGAACAAAAATAAAATACGGACATTTTAAGGCTCATCAAGAAAAAGCAGCCAAAAGGATGCTGGAAAAGTCCAACTCGCCGAGAGGCTAGCACAAAAAAGTGCGACTCGAAAAGCAATCAAAGGCTGCAAGAACACGCTACGCTTCCGTTGCTAAAGCAGATTTGGGTGTGGCCCTAACATGTGCAGTGTGTTCAGGTTACATAACAAAGGAAGTAGCTGACGAAATCCTCGTGGCAATATAGAGGAAAATGATCAGCGAGGTCTACAGTAGCCAGGACCCTGATGCGTGCAACGAACAGAAGGCTCTGGATTGGTTGAAGAGAAACATTACTACCCTCGGTCTTAAATCTAACACCTCGCCGATCATAAAGAAACAGTCTGAGATATCACCGAGAATCAAGTGTGGTATCTTTATCCCTGATGCCCAGGGAGCCTGAAAAGACTCACGCGACATCGGTCGTGTGTTGGCGTACCAGAACCGCTGGGTAAACATCAGGGACTGGTTGCTACTCAAGGCTGATAAGCAGACGGATGGGTGGTTCCTCGTTGTTTCGGTGCCGGAGGATCATACCCCGACCCTGATGAAAGCCGAACGCCGACTCTCATGTGTAAATGGGACAACTGGAATTTAGCACAGAGAGTGGTAACGATGGATAAAATCCATTGGGTCATTCACGGTTTACTCCCCTATAAGGCGGCAGGACCTGACGGCATATTCCCAGCACTTATTTATATACGTGGTAGAGCCATGCTACAGCTATATCAATAGCTGTACTATTGTAGCACGAATGGGTCGGCTCAATCGGGGAAGTACCACGCTCTCACGTAATACCAGCGTGAAATAGCAGCTTAATGCTGTTGTGTTTCGTATGGTGAGTGTAGAGAACCGGAGACCCTTTTTACTGGAAAAGAGACATTCCATCTTAGTCCTAAAAGCTGACAACGTATCTGCATTTTGATTCGCAAACGAGGATAGATGTAGATGTCTATGGGCCAGAGCAACCATTTACCATCAGGTGGACTGTGTGCTCGCGTGACACGATTATCCTATAAAAAAAATCTCAAACAATCCAGATCAAGAAATGCCGCCCGCAGAGTGGAATACTTTCACCTCTCCTGTGGAATATGGCCATTAATGAACTCATCAGCAAATTAAATGCTAATCACTTCTACACAGTAGGTTATGCAGATGACCTGACTATACTGGTCTCTAGAAAGACAGCAATCATAGTGCGCTACCTGACCCATCGGCTCTCCGTATAGTGAAGAGATGGTGCAGGGAATATAACGTAACTCAAATAAAACGGTCCTAGTAATGTTCACACAATAACGAATGCTGAATAACTATCATCTCCCAAGTCTTTTCAGTACAAAACTCCAGCTATCCTCTGATGTAATATATTTAGGTCTAACATTGGACAATAAACTGAACTGGAACAAATACATAGAAAACAAAATAAACAAGGCTAGTATAACTTTCTGGCAATGCAAAAACATGATTGGTAAACAATTTGGTCTAACGCCAAAAATTATACTGTGGCTATACAAAATCGTGATTCGGCCCATGATTATGTTTACATTTCTTATTGGTTACAGAAACAGAAACAGATTTTTATTCAATATAGATTATAAATAATACTTATTGAAAGTCACTCTTTTTCTTATTACCACTGGTTCGAAAAAACCTCTATCCTGGGAAGAACCAGCAAGAAACCCAGCGGGACTTTTTTTAAAATAACAGCTTACAATCATGTATGTTACACAATTAACCACACAAAACAAATTAAAACAGCAAAACACCTCATTCCCAGGGGTGTTATCATCCATAAATTCCTTAACATTATAATAACCCTTTTATTATTTACTATTACTATATTTACTAGAAGCATTACACAATATGACGGCTCCGGTGGTGCAGTGGCAGCAATGAGTTGCTGCACACTCTTCGAAGGCCTTCTCCATATCGAGGAGGACCCCACACAGATGCGGCCGCGGTTGTATTCAGCCGCAAGATAGTGTAGCACGCGGGCCAATTGATGGTGGAATGACCTCTGCGGAAGCCAAATTGTTCCTCACGCAGGGTAACGTGCGCATAATCTCTTCAGGTGAGCTTTTCAAAAAGTTTCGCTA